>JASCIT010000158.1:15000-20000 GCA_036711955.1 Digitonthophagus gazella
CGTTCTCGGACGGAGGAACGCGCGTCGGCTTAAATTACAGCCTGTGTACCGGTTGCGGCTGATATACCATCGCGCACTTGCGTTTAGCATTTGTCGCGAGCGTCAGTCCGTGACTCGACATCGGTCGACGTGTCAGAGATAGGTATATTTTTAGCGGATGAACGAGCTGGTCTTCGTGCTTATCGTACGCCTGAAGCGTGTCGCGCGCCTCCGGTACGTTTAACCACGTTTAAGGATTACGCCGCAATTAATCCCAAAATATATATGTTGTGGGAACGGGCGTTCGCCCTGTGGCTGCCGAGGACGGCGGCCGACGCAAGACGTCCTTAGAGTCGTCGTCGTCTCAGGTCGTTCTACGTCCTCTGGGTGTTAACAGCCGCGACGAACGTGTCTACGTTTGACAACTTATCGTCGTCTGACCGATAGATCGAGCGTCCGGGGCAGTAGTTTTTTATTATTATTTAAATGATAATATAAGACGAACCCGTTCGTCGTCCAAAGTGGCGACGACGGACCCGGCCGGCGGCGTGCCGCTTAAACCGGAGGCTTTTTACTACCATACATTTATAAGCAAGCGGGCGAGCAAGCAAGCGGAGCGCGCATTAGCCGTGCTCTCTGCTGCTGCCGTGCTGTGCTGTAAACGAAAACGCGACCTCAGAGCAGGTGAGGCTACCCGCTGAATTTAAGCATATTACTAAGCGGAGGAAAAGAAACTAACTAGGATTCCCTCAGTAGCGGCGAGCGAACAGGGAAGAGCCCAGCACCGAATCCCGCGGCCGGAAACGGACGCCGGGAAATGTGGTGTTAGGGAGGATCCGCTATCCCGAGATCGCACGGCGAGCCCAAGTCCTTCTTGAACGGGGCCACTTACCCAGAGAGGGTGCCAGGCCCGTAGAGGCGGCCGTCGGTAGCGGGAGGATCTCTCCTCAGAGTCGGGTTGCTTGAGAGTGCAGCCCTAAGTGGGTGGTAAACTCCATCTAAGGCTAAATATGACCACGAGACCGATAGCGAACAAGTACCGTGAGGGAAAGTTGAAAAGAACTTTGAAGAGAGAGTTCAATAGTACGTGAAACCGTTCAGGGGTAAACCTGAGAAACCCGAAAGGTCGAAAGGGGAGATTCAACGCGATACGTTGCTCGCGAGCGACGCGTGATGTGACGGGCAGCCGCTTCGCGGTTGGCAAGCTCGCTGCACGCGCCGAACGATCGGGCATCGGACGCGTGCACTTCTCCTCCTGTAGGACGTCGTGACCCGTTGGGCGCCGGTCTAAGGCCCGCGGTGGAGACCGGACGCCTTTTGCGCGTCCGGACCCGCGGTGTCCCGACCGGTTCGACCGACGGTAAAACTAAGGCGCGGGGCCGCGACATAGTTCGCGTCCGGCTCGTCGCAAGCGCGAACGGCAAACGGGGCGTCCGGGCCCAGTACCGGATCCCCGACCGTTCGGCTGTTGGCGGCGCAGTCCTCGGACTGACCTCGTACACGCCAGTCTACGGCGCTATAGCTTTGGGTACTTTCAGGACCCGTCTTGAAACACGGACCAAGGAGTCTAGCATGTGCGCGAGTCATTGGGACATTGATAAACCTAAAGGCGCAATGAAAGTGAAGGTTCGCCTCGCGCGGACCGAGGGAGGATGGGCCCGTCCACGGGCGGGCCCCGCACTCCCGGGGCGTCTCGTTCTCATCGCGAGAAGAGGCGCACCCAGAGCGTACACGCTGGGACCCGAAAGATGGTGAACTATGCCTGGTCAGGACGAAGTCAGGGGAAACCCTGATGGAGGTCCGTAGCGATTCTGACGTGCAAATCGATCGTCGGAACTGGGTATAGGGGCGAAAGACTAATCGAACCTTCTAGTAGCTGGTTCCCTCCGAAGTTTCCCTCAGGATAGCTGGCGCTCGCCTTGCGAGTCTCATTCGGTAAAGCGAATGATTAGAGGCATTGGGGTCGAAACGGCCTCAACCTATTCTCAAACTTTAAATGGGTGAGATCTCCGGCTTGCTTGAACGCTGAAGCCGCGAGATATCGGATCACCGAGTGCCAAGTGGGCCACTTTTGGTAAGCAGAACTGGCGCTGTGGGATGAACCAAACGCCGAGTTAAAGCGCCAAAATCGACGCTTATGGGATACCATGAAAGGCGTTGGTAACTTAAGACAGCAGGACGGTGGCCATGGAAGTCGGAATCCGCTAAGGAGTGTGTAACAACTCACCTGCCGAAGTTACTAGCCCTGAAAATGGATGGCGCTGAAGCGTCGTGCTTATACTCGGCCGTCAGCGGCATGTGAGACGAGCGGTCGGCTTTTCAGCCGGCGGCGTCATGAAGCCCTGACGAGTAGGAGGGTCGCGGCGGTGAGCGCAGAAGGACGGGGCGTGAGCCCGTCTGGAGCCGCCGTCGGTGCAGATCTTGGTGGTAGTAGCAAATACTCCAGCGAGGCCCTGGAGGACTGACGTGGAGAAGGGTTTCGTGTGAACAGCCGTTGCACACGAGTCAGTCGATCCTAAGCCCTAGGCGAAAGCCGATGTCGATGTTGGTGTACCTTTGCGAGATAAGTATGTGCGGCGAGTTATACGTCGTCGTCGTTTACCGGCCGAGGAGAGCGAGCGTGTAATATAGTATATAAAGTAGTCGTGCGGTCGGTCGTCGTCCTCCGAGTCGACGCAGCCGCTTTCCTACTGCTTACTGTGACTACTAACTCCTCTCTCTCTGGTCTGTCGTAAGCGCTTGTACGACGGCGCCGCACTAGAGTTATTAATAAAGAGTATCACACCCGACGGGCGAAAGGGAATCCGGTTCCTATTCCGGAACCCGGCAGCGGAACCGTAATTAAGTCGGGCCCTCGCAAGAGAGTTCGTCGGGGCAACCCAAAAGGACCTGGAGACGCCGTCGGGAGATCCGGGAAGAGTTTTCTTTTCTGCATAAGCGCTCGAGTTCCATGGAATCCTCTAGCAGGGAGATATGGTTTGGAGCGCGAAGAGCACCGCAGTTGCGGCGGTGTCCGGATCTTCCCCTCGGACCTTGAAAATCCAGGAGAGGGCCACGTGGAGGTGTCGCGCCGGTTCGTACCCATATCCGCAGCAGGTCTCCAAGGTGAAGAGCCTCTAGTCGATAGAATAATGTAGGTAAGGGAAGTCGGCAAATTGGATCCGTAACTTCGGGATAAGGATTGGCTCTGAGGATCGGGGCGTGTCGGGCTTGGTCGGGAAGCGGGTCAAGGCTGACGTGCCGGGCCTGGGCGAGGTGATGTGCGTTTCGGCGTTACGGATCCGAGCTCGGTCCCGTGCCTTGGCCTCCTGCGGAACTTCCTTGCTGCGAGGCCCGGTTTGGCGGGTTCGCTCGTCGCCGGTGTCCTCTTCGGCCGCCATTCAACGATCAGCTCAGAACTGGCACGGACTGGGGGAATCCGACTGTCTAATTAAAACAAAGCATTGCGATGGCCCCTGCGGGTGTTGACGCAATGTGATTTCTGCCCAGTGCTCTGAATGTCATAGTGAAGAAATTCAAGCAAGCGCGGGTAAACGGCGGGAGTAACTATGACTCTCTTAAGGTAGCCAAATGCCTCGTCATCTAATTAGTGACGCGCATGAATGGATTAACGAGATTCCCGCTGTCCCTACCTACTAAAGGCTCCTGTGTGCAAAACTGCAAACGCACAGAGAAGAAAAAGGTGAACTACACCAAGCACAGTACGCATACAGGAAAGGTAGATCGACGGAGGACGCTGTAAATAGGGCTATGCAGACGATAGAGGCTTCGAACAGCAAATACGTGGTGGCGGTTTTTATTGACATTTCGGGTGCCTTCGATAACCTCTGGTGGCCAGGCCTGTTTGAAAGATTAAGGAAGCTAGACTGTCCAAAAGACCTATACAGAGTATTTAAGAACTACTGTCAGGACAGATATGCCACAATAAGGTGCGATGGCTATAGACACGTCTCGAAGAGGATTTCCATGGGGTGTCCACAGGGATCGGTCTGCGGACCAGTCTTCTGGGATATTACCATGGGGGACCTCTTGACACGTTTAGACAGCGTGGTAGAAATATCGATGGCCTTAGCCTATGCTGACGACCTACTACTTTTGGTAGAAGGAGACAGCAGGCTACGGATAGAAGAAAAGGGAAACAGAGCACTAAGCGAGGTTTCGAAATGGTGTAGAGAAAACAAGCTTAGCGTGTCCACTGAGAAGACCACCTACTCTGTCATGAAGGGCACGTTAAAGAGAGACCCGATTATTAAGTTGGATGAAGTAGCCGTTAAGAGGAGAACCACGAATAAATACCTGGGAATCCATATGGGGGAAAGAGGAAATTTCGGTGAACACATAGAGAATATTTGTCGAACGGCGAAGTCAACGATGCATGCCCTGGCCAGTATGGCACAGAGACAGTACAGAATTCCTCTACAGAGGACACAGCTGTACATGAGAACGGTAATGACTGGAATAATAACGTATGGAGCCAGTATATGGGCAGCAAAAGCTCTACAAGTCAAACCGCGACAAAAACTGAACAGCGCGCAGCGTGCAATCCTGATACGTTTAACAGGAGCGTATAGAACCACGTCAACGGATGCGCTAGCGGTTGTGACTGGAACTATTCCAATGGACCTGGAAGTTCTGAAGAAAGGTGGAGCTTATTGGTTAAAGAACGGTAACCAAATAAAAGTCAGGTCACTCTTTGGGAAGGACCTGACAGACAACGCCAGTTTGAAGAGAGAGATTATGACATTATGGCAAGAAAGGTGGGAAAAATCCGAAAAAGGAAGAAGAACTTTTGCAATCTTTCCCAACGTCCAGGAAAGGATGGAACTTCAATTGCACATGACAAAAGGCGTCATACAATTCCTTACAGGTCATGGACCGTATCCCATGTACCTGTATGATAGGAATTTGGCAAGTAGCGACCTATGTGATTGTGGAGAAGTGGGTACACCCGAACACATATTCTTTGAATGCACACTATCTCATGACGAATTGAATACCCACAGAAGACAACTAAGAGGAAT
>JASCIT010000158.1:27500-30000 GCA_036711955.1 Digitonthophagus gazella
GATCATTTAGAGGAAGTAAAAGTCGTAACAAGGTTTCCGTAGGTGAACCTGCGGAAGGATCATTAACGTAACGCGAACGCAAAAATAAAGTCGTCGCGTCGTTAAATATGTGTATCCGCTCTCGGAGCTGTGCGCTTTCGCCAACGAACCACCCGTCCGCGCCTGTGTTATATCACTTGTGGACGCGCTATAAACGCGAGTGCGTGACAAGAGAAGCCTCCCTTCGCGAAAGCGATGGGCGGAGGCGTCCGCCGGTTCGCGTAGCCGTTCTTAATCAAGTAGTAGACAGGTGTAGCTCGGGCAAGTAGTTGGCAGCAGTAGAGCGACCCCGGGAAAAGACAGCATAGAGTAAACGACACGCGTCGTGGTCGGCCGGGCGCATACATGGCAGACGTGTTCGCCGAGATGGCGTTACTCAGTCGCCGCCCGCCGACCGCCGCAATAGAGCGGCAAGCGCGGCCGCACACGTTCTCTTACGATAACGAAGGGAAGACGCAGCGGCGGTGATAGCCGATCGTTCGCCGGCGGCGATGTGATCGCGTCGAACGAAATACGACGCGTCCTCGTCCGAGAGCGAACGTCGACCACCGACCGCGCGCACCCCTTCGGCGTTTGGCGTGTTGCGCCGTCGTCTTTGCCGCAGTCGTTATAAAACCAGGTCGAGAGAAAGGAGAGGACGAGCGGATATTACTAAGTAATAATACCGTTCGCTACCTTTCCGCGCTCCTCCCCGAGTATCACGCGCGCCTTTCGATGGCGCGGCTCGGTGTGCGGGCGGCGCGCTCTCGCCTTTTCGAACAGTTCTTTGGCTCGAATTACTCTTTTCAAAAAATAGCGTATATTATGTTTAGAGGAAGACGTTCTTCCGTCGCTAGACGACGGTATCTCGGCAGGCTAACGCCGGCGCTTCCGACCGACCGAACGATAGTCCGTCGGTCGAATACCGTGCGCCGAGGGTACGACAACGATATAACAAAAAACGTTCTTCGGGTACCTATCGTCGCGGAAGACCGTGGCGTCGCCAATGTCGACGCCCGACCGACGAACAGGAGAAGCGCGCCCGGAGCGCGAACTCCGACGGTGGTTAAATGATCTTCGCCCGAACGAAAACTTTGTTGTTGTTCAGTACACCTCGCACGACGACGACGGCGATGAAGTCGACGACGGAGGCCGAACGAGTGCCGCCGAGAGCGCGTCACCGGGACATCCCGTTGTTAATCAACGGGCGGTAGAACGCGCGCGTCTCTTCGGCAGTCAGTCCGCTGCGAGAGAGATAGAGCAAAAACGCCTGTTGAAAGCGTTGCACGAACGAAACTAGCCAAAATCCGCCGCAGCACCGCGAGTGTGCTCGTGGCGTAGTTACGAATAAGTAACGTGATATAAAAGATTACCCTGAACGGTGGATCACTTGGCTCGTGGGTCGATGAAGAACGCAGCTAATTGCGCGTCAAATTGTGAACTGCAGGACACTTGAACATCGACACTTCGAACGCACATTGCGGTCTTCGGATACTGTTCCTGGACCACTCCTGGCTGAGGGTCGTTTCAATTTCCACGACTGCCGGGCGTGCTAAGGCGCCGTTAAACGGCGCTCGCCGTGGCAAGTATATGGCCGTTCGAGCGCCTCCAATGAGCCGATCGGGACGCCTTCGAATCTTCGTTGGCGTCGTTCTCGGACGGAGGAACGCGCGTCGGCTTAAATTACAGCCTGTGTACCGGTTGCGGCTGATATACCATCGCGCACTTGCGTTTAGCATTTGTCGCGAGCGTCAGTCCGTGACTCGACATCGGTCGACGTGTCAGAGATAGGTATATTTTTAGCGGATGAACGAGCTGGTCTTCGTGCTTATCGTACGCCTGAAGCGTGTCGCGCGCCTCCGGTACGTTTAACCACGTTTAAGGATTACGCCGCAATTAATCCCAAAATATATATGTTGTGGGAACGGGCGTTCGCCCTGTGGCTGCCGAGGACGGCGGCCGACGCAAGACGTCCTTAGAGTCGTCGTCGTCTCAGGTCGTTCTACGTCCTCTGGGTGTTAACAGCCGCGACGAACGTGTCTACGTTTGACAACTTATCGTCGTCTGACCGATAGATCGAGCGTCCGGGGCAGTAGTTTTTTATTATTATTTAAATGATAATATAAGACGAACCCGTTCGTCGTCCAAAGTGGCGACGACGGACCCGGCCGGCGGCGTGCCGCTTAAACCGGAGGCTTTTTACTACCATACATTTATAAGCAAGCGGGCGAGCAAGCAAGCGGAGCGCGCATTAGCCGTGCTCTCTGCTGCTGCCGTGCTGTGCTGTAAACGAAAACGCGACCTCAGAGCAGGTGAGGCTACCCGCTGAATTTAAGCATATTACTAAGCGGAGGAAAAGAAACTAACTAGGATTCCCTCAGTAGCGGCGAGCGAACAGGGAAGAGCCCAGCACCGAATCCCGCGGCCGGAAACGGACGCCGGGAAATGTGGTGTTAGGGAGGATCCGCTATCCCGAGATCGC
>JASCIT010000158.1:35000-37500 GCA_036711955.1 Digitonthophagus gazella
TCGGCGATCCGTCGGAAGGCTACATGCCAAAATTTGCCGGCCCTGCGCGCCAGAAATGTTCGAAAACCGCTCGGGGGGAGATTTTCTATACCGCCCACTGAAGGGTTTTATGTACGTTCGGCGACCGCGAGCGACGACGAAGAAAGTTCAAATCCGGCATCGAGCGATATTCTTTGATTCCATCCTGACCGAGAAGTCGAAAATTCACCGACTAAATGTATCCGCCCGTCCGCAGGCCGGCGGTAATCGAAACACAGCGGACCTACAGGCCGCCCACTGAAGGGTTTTGGGTACGTTCGGCGACCGCGAGCGACGGCGAGGAAAGTTCAAAACCGGCATCGAGCGATATTCTTGGATTCCTTCCTGACCGAGAAGTCGAAAATTCACCGACGAAAAGTAGCCGCCGCGTCCGCGGGCCGGCGGTAAGCGAAACACCGCGGACCTACAGGCCGCCCACTGAAGGGTTTTGGGTACGTTCGGCGACCGCGAGCGACGGCGAGGAAAGTTCAAATCAGGCATCGAGCGATATTCTTGGATTCCTTCCTGACCGAGAAGTCGAAATTCACCGACGAAAAGTAGCCGCCGCGTCCGCCGGCCGGCGGTAAGCGAAACACCGCGGACCTACAGGCCGCCCACTGAAGGGTTTTGGGTACGTTCGGCGACCGCGAGCGACGGCGAGGAAAGTTCAAATCCGGCATCGAGCGATATTCTTGGATTCCTTCTTAACCGAGAACTCGGAAATTCACCGACGAAAAGTAGCCGCCGCGTCCGCAGGCCGGCGCTAGCCGAAAATCCGCGGATCGGCAGCTCGCCCACGGAAGGGTTCGCCCGCGGAACGGTCCCGAACGACCGGCCGGCCTCGCCCGCCCGCCGTTCCGTCAGATTCGCGCGTCCCGACTCCGAACCCGGTTCGACCGAATTTTCGACAAAGTCACCATTTACACCCCGCCGGACCGGTTTTTAGGGGACCTCGCCGAGAATCCCGATAGGCTTTCCGACCCAACATTACTAAGACCGTAGGGCGACCGTGACATTACCTCGAACCATGGCCCGCAGATAATAGTAGGGCAGCAGTCGACCGCGAGGTCGGCTGGTGTCCGTCGGCTTGTAGCGATGTAAACGTATGGTGTCTATAACGTCCGTGAAAGAGTACTGTGGTGAGTGCTGCCTCTATTTTGTCGTTTTCACGGTTCCGGACCCGTACACGAAAGTTTGCATTTTTTAGCGGGATCCTTTCTCAATTCGCACCGCGATGTCCGAGAGCCATAATATAAGGATCGCTGCTAAGTCTCTCGCGCGCGCGTGAAATTCACAGCAAGCCTGCGGGGCAATCCGGACGTAAAAATACTCCAGATGTCCCATTTGCCGGCAAATATAAGCGTTTACCGCTGGTCGGTTCTCCGACAACACAAAATTTGCAACAACTCCAAAGATTTATCCGAGCGAATATGCGTTCGACACAGATTTTTATAACCAAGACGCTTTCAATCTAGCGACGAATGTGTCCGAGAATATGTGAAAGCTGTTTACGGGCAAAAGTAAAGTCCGACAATTTTTTATTACCAGAGAGATATAATTTTTTGAAACACGGACGATGAGGACGGATGAGGGCGGGCCATATCGAAAACGGGGAACACGCACCGAAAAGGGGTAGACGATGTGGCGGCGATTGTTGAGTAGTTCTCCTACGAAACCTTGTGCCGCCGCGCTCTCTCCTTAGTACCGTGCCGTCGTTGCTGCGCCAGTAGATCAGAGCCCGTTGTTCTTGTCGTTCTCAAAATTATTATATAAAAAAAAGGCACGTTTGGTCGGCGCGCGTTCGCCGCGGTCGACTGTGCCGAGCGTCCAGCGAACGGGATCATTTATTAGTTCGACCGTCGGGCGCCGTCGTCCCAGTTTCGTCGTCGTCTCGACGTAGGGTGCGTTGCGATAAATGATCGTCCCTCCGCACAATCATACGACCGCCAATAAACGAAAACCAATAATCCCCGTCCAGCCACAACCGCACCTGCCGCGCAATGGTCTTCGAAGTGCGTCGCGCCCGTAACTAAGCGTTCTCTCGACTTTTTTTCGCAAAGAGGAGAGCATGAACGCGCGGGCGCGGTATTAGCGCACGGTCGACCGAAACACGGAGCACCAGATATAATATATCACGTATATTATAGAGAGTACTCTGCGGCAGAGCGGGCGGGCGGTCGGTCGATGGGCGTTTTCGATGAGTGCGAGTCGTTTTGTGCGAATAATAAACGCAGGGACGTCTTTATCTCCTCCATCCGCCATCAACGTCGAGAACGTACGAACGGACGAGAGGACGATGACGGAAAATCTCGCCGTGTTCGAACCGAGTTTGCTGCGGACGCTTGTTTGTCTGTTCGTCGTAGGGAGGCGGCCGTCGCCGCAGTCGCTGTCGAGAAGTGTCTGAAAGCCTCTTCTTCGTTTAACGACGAAGATCAACGGTTTTTGCTCTCGGCCGGCCGGCTGGCCGTCGTTCTCGATCCGA
>JASCIT010000159.1:0-2500 GCA_036711955.1 Digitonthophagus gazella
GCCGGTTCGCGTAGCCGTTCTTAATCAAGTAGTAGACAGGTGTAGCTCGGGCAAGTAGTTGGCAGCAGTAGAGCGACCCCGGGAAAAGACAGCATAGAGTAAACGACACGCGTCGTGGTCGGCCGGGCGCATACATGGCAGACGTGTTCGCCGAGATGGCGTTACTCAGTCGCCGCCCGCCGACCGCCGCAATAGAGCGGCAAGCGCGGCCGCACACGTTCTCTTACGATAACGAAGGGAAGACGCAGCGGCGGTGATAGCCGATCGTTCGCCGGCGGCGATGTGATCGCGTCGAACGAAATACGACGCGTCCTCGTCCGAGAGCGAACGTCGACCACCGACCGCGCGCACCCCTTCGGCGTTTGGCGTGTTGCGCCGTCGTCTTTGCCGCAGTCGTTATAAAACCAGGTCGAGAGAAAGGAGAGGACGAGCGGATATTACTAAGTAATAATACCGTTCGCTACCTTTCCGCGCTCCTCCCCGAGTATCACGCGCGCCTTTCGATGGCGCGGCTCGGTGTGCGGGCGGCGCGCTCTCGCCTTTTCGAACAGTTCTTTGGCTCGAATTACTCTTTTCAAAAAATAGCGTATATTATGTTTAGAGGAAGACGTTCTTCCGTCGCTAGACGACGGTATCTCGGCAGGCTAACGCCGGCGCTTCCGACCGACCGAACGATAGTCCGTCGGTCGAATACCGTGCGCCGAGGGTACGACAACGATATAACAAAAAACGTTCTTCGGGTACCTATCGTCGCGGAAGACCGTGGCGTCGCCAATGTCGACGCCCGACCGACGAACAGGAGAAGCGCGCCCGGAGCGCGAACTCCGACGGTGGTTAAATGATCTTCGCCCGAACGAAAACTTTGTTGTTGTTCAGTACACCTCGCACGACGACGACGGCGATGAAGTCGACGACGGAGGCCGAACGAGTGCCGCCGAGAGCGCGTCACCGGGACATCCCGTTGTTAATCAACGGGCGGTAGAACGCGCGCGTCTCTTCGGCAGTCAGTCCGCTGCGAGAGAGATAGAGCAAAAACGCCTGTTGAAAGCGTTGCACGAACGAAACTAGCCAAAATCCGCCGCAGCACCGCGAGTGTGCTCGTGGCGTAGTTACGAATAAGTAACGTGATATAAAAGATTACCCTGAACGGTGGATCACTTGGCTCGTGGGTCGATGAAGAACGCAGCTAATTGCGCGTCAAATTGTGAACTGCAGGACACTTGAACATCGACACTTCGAACGCACATTGCGGTCTTCGGATACTGTTCCTGGACCACTCCTGGCTGAGGGTCGTTTCAATTTCCACGACTGCCGGGCGTGCTAAGGCGCCGTTAAACGGCGCTCGCCGTGGCAAGTATATGGCCGTTCGAGCGCCTCCAATGAGCCGATCGGGACGCCTTCGAATCTTCGTTGGCGTCGTTCTCGGACGGAGGAACGCGCGTCGGCTTAAATTACAGCCTGTGTACCGGTTGCGGCTGATATACCATCGCGCACTTGCGTTTAGCATTTGTCGCGAGCGTCAGTCCGTGACTCGACATCGGTCGACGTGTCAGAGATAGGTATATTTTTAGCGGATGAACGAGCTGGTCTTCGTGCTTATCGTACGCCTGAAGCGTGTCGCGCGCCTCCGGTACGTTTAACCACGTTTAAGGATTACGCCGCAATTAATCCCAAAATATATATGTTGTGGGAACGGGCGTTCGCCCTGTGGCTGCCGAGGACGGCGGCCGACGCAAGACGTCCTTAGAGTCGTCGTCGTCTCAGGTCGTTCTACGTCCTCTGGGTGTTAACAGCCGCGACGAACGTGTCTACGTTTGACAACTTATCGTCGTCTGACCGATAGATCGAGCGTCCGGGGCAGTAGTTTTTTATTATTATTTAAATGATAATATAAGACGAACCCGTTCGTCGTCCAAAGTGGCGACGACGGACCCGGCCGGCGGCGTGCCGCTTAAACCGGAGGCTTTTTACTACCATACATTTATAAGCAAGCGGGCGAGCAAGCAAGCGGAGCGCGCATTAGCCGTGCTCTCTGCTGCTGCCGTGCTGTGCTGTAAACGAAAACGCGACCTCAGAGCAGGTGAGGCTACCCGCTGAATTTAAGCATATTACTAAGCGGAGGAAAAGAAACTAACTAGGATTCCCTCAGTAGCGGCGAGCGAACAGGGAAGAGCCCAGCACCGAATCCCGCGGCCGGAAACGGACGCCGGGAAATGTGGTGTTAGGGAGGATCCGCTATCCCGAGATCGCACGGCGAGCCCAAGTCCTTCTTGAACGGGGCCACTTACCCAGAGAGGGTGCCAGGCCCGTAGAGGCGGCCGTCGGTAGCGGGAGGATCTCTCCTCAGAGTCGGGTTGCTTGAGAGTGCAGCCCTAAGTGGGTGGTAAACTCCATCTAAGGCTAAATATGACCACGAGACCGATAGCGAACAAGTACCGTGAGGGAAAGTTGAAAAGAACTTTGAAGAGAGAGTTCAATAGTACGTGAAACCGTTCAGGGG
>JASCIT010000159.1:7500-17312 GCA_036711955.1 Digitonthophagus gazella
AAACACAGCGGACCTACAGGCCGCCCACTGAAGGGTTTTGGGTACGTTCGGCGACCGCGAGCGACGGCGAGGAAAGTTCAAAACCGGCATCGAGCGATATTCTTGGATTCCTTCCTGACCGAGAAGTCGAAAATTCACCGACGAAAAGTAGCCGCCGCGTCCGCGGGCCGGCGGTAAGCGAAACACCGCGGACCTACAGGCCGCCCACTGAAGGGTTTTGGGTACGTTCGGCGACCGCGAGCGACGGCGAGGAAAGTTCAAATCAGGCATCGAGCGATATTCTTGGATTCCTTCCTGACCGAGAAGTCGAAAATTCACCGACGAAAAGTAGCCGCCGCGTCCGCCGGCCGGCGGTAAGCGAAACACCGCGGACCTACAGGCCGCCCACTGAAGGGTTTTGGGTACGTTCGGCGACCGCGAGCGACGGCGAGGAAAGTTCAAATCCGGCATCGAGCGATATTCTTGGATTCCTTCTTAACCGAGAACTCGGAAATTCACCGACGAAAAGTAGCCGCCGCGTCCGCAGGCCGGCGCTAGCCGAAAATCCGCGGATCGGCAGCTCGCCCACGGAAGGGTTCGCCCGCGGAACGGTCCCGAACGACCGGCCGGCCTCGCCCGCCCGCCGTTCCGTCAGATTCGCGCGTCCCGACTCCGAACCCGGTTCGACCGAATTTTCGACAAAGTCACCATTTACACCCCGCCGGACCGGTTTTTAGGGGACCTCGCCGAGAATCCCGATAGGCTTTCCGACCCAACATTACTAAGACCGTAGGGCGACCGTGACATTACCTCGAACCATGGCCCGCAGATAATAGTAGGGCAGCAGTCGACCGCGAGGTCGGCTGGTGTCCGTCGGCTTGTAGCGATGTAAACGTATGGTGTCTATAACGTCCGTGAAAGAGTACTGTGGTGAGTGCTGCCTCTATTTTGTCGTTTTCACGGTTCCGGACCCGTACACGAAAGTTTGCATTTTTTAGCGGGATCCTTTCTCAATTCGCACCGCGATGTCCGAGAGCCATAATATAAGGATCGCTGCTAAGTCTCTCGCGCGCGCGTGAAATTCACAGCAAGCCTGCGGGGCAATCCGGACGTAAAATACTCCAGATGTCCCATTTGCCGGCAAATATAAGCGTTTACCGCTGGTCGGTTCTCCGACAACACAAAATTTGCAACAACTCCAAAGATTTATCCGAGCGAATATGCGTTCGACACAGATTTTTATAACCAAGACGCTTTCAATCTAGCGACGAATGTGTCCGAGAATATGTGAAAGCTGTTTACGGGCAAAAGTAAAGTCCGACAATTTTTTATTACCAGAGAGATATAATTTTTTTGAAACACGGACGATGAGGACGGATGAGGGCGGGCCATATCGAAAACGGGGAACACGCACCGAAAAGGGGTAGACGATGTGGCGGCGATTGTTGAGTAGTTCTCCTACGAAACCTTGTGCCGCCGCGCTCTCTCCTTAGTACCGTGCCGTCGTTGCTGCGCCAGTAGATCAGAGCCCGTTGTTCTTGTCGTTCTCAAAAATTATTATATAAAAAAAAGGCACGTTTGGTCGGCGCGCGTTCGCCGCGGTCGACTGTGCCGAGCGTCCAGCGAACGGGATCATTTATTAGTTCGACCGTCGGGCGCCGTCGTCCCAGTTTCGTCGTCGTCTCGACGTATGGTGCGTTGCGATAAATGATCGTCCCTCCGCACAATCATACGACCGCCAATAAACGAAAACCAATAATCCCCGTCCAGCCACAACCGCACCTGCCGCGCAATGGTCTTCGAAGTGCGTCGCGCCCGTAACTAAGCGTTCTCTCGACTTTTTTTCGCAAAGAGGAGAGCATGAACGCGCGGGCGCGGTATTAGCGCACGGTCGACCGAAACACGGAGCACCAGATATAATATATCACGTATATTATAGAGAGTACTCTGCGGCAGAGCGGGCGGGCGGTCGGTCGATGGGCGTTTTCGATGAGTGCGAGTCGTTTTGTGCGAATAATAAACGCAGGGACGTCTTTATCTCCTCCATCCGCCATCAACGTCGAGAACGTACGAACGGACGAGAGGACGATGACGGAAAATCTCGCCGTGTTCGAACCGAGTTTGCTGCGGACGCTTGTTTGTCTGTTCGTCGTAGGGAGGCGGCCGTCGCCGCAGTCGCTGTCGAGAAGTGTCTGAAAGCCTCTTCTTCGTTTAACGACGAAGATCAACGGTTTTTGCTCTCGGCCGGCCGGCTGGCCGTCGTTCTCGATCCGAACGGCTAACAGCTCCCTGGTTGATCCTGCCAGTAGTCATATGCTTGTCTCAAAGATTAAGCCATGCATGTCTCAGTACAAGCCAAATTAAGGTGAAACCGCGAAAGGCTCATTAAATCAGTTATGGTTCCTTAGATCGTACCCACATTTACTTGGATAACTGTGGTAATTCTAGAGCTAATACATGCAAACAGAGCTCCGACCGGAGACGGAAGGAGCGCTTTTATTAGATCAAAACCAATCGGTGGCGGGTCAAACCGTTACCGTACACCTTGGTGACTCTGAATAACTTTTTGCTGATCGCACGGTCTCGCACCGGCGACGCATCTTTCAAATGTCTGCCTTATCAACTGTCGATGGTAGGTTCTGCGCCTACCATGGTTGTAACGGGTAACGGGGAATCAGGGTTCGATTCCGGAGAGGGAGCCTGAGAAACGGCTACCACATCCAAGGAAGGCAGCAGGCGCGCAAATTACCCACTCCCGGCACGGGGAGGTAGTGACGAAAAATAACGATACGGGACTCATCCGAGGCCCCGTAATCGGAATGAGTACACTCTAAACCCTTTAACGAGGATCAATTGGAGGGCAAGTCTGGTGCCAGCAGCCGCGGTAACACCAGCTCCAATAGCGTATATTAAAGTTGTTGCGGTTAAAAAGCTCGTAGTCGAATTTGTGTCCCGCGCCGCCGGTTCATCGCTCGCGGTGTCAACTGGCGTGTCC
The DNA here is from genome assembly GCA_036711955.1 of Digitonthophagus gazella. Taxonomy (NCBI): domain Eukaryota; kingdom Metazoa; phylum Arthropoda; class Insecta; order Coleoptera; family Scarabaeidae; genus Digitonthophagus; species Digitonthophagus gazella. The sequence goes on from JASCIT010000159.1 coordinate 10,475, forward strand.
GCGGGACGTCCTGCCGGTGGGCTTAGCTCTTGTCGGGCGGCCCAATCTCAATCCCACCGCGGTGCTCTTTACTGAGTGTCGAGGTGGGCCGGCACGTTTACTTTGAACAAATTAGAGTGCTTAAAGCAGGCTAAAACATCGCCTGAATACTGTGTGCATGGAATAATGGAATAGGACCTCGGTTCTATTTTGTTGGTTTTCGGAACCCCGAGGTAATGATTAATAGGAACGGATGGGGGCATTCGTATTGCGACGTTAGAGGTGAAATTCTTGGATCGTCGCAAGACGGACAGAAGCGAAAGCATTTGCCAAAAACGCTTTCATTGATCAAGAACGAAAGTTAGAGGTTCGAAGGCGATCAGATACCGCCCTAGTTCTAACCATAAACGATGCCAGCTAGCGATCCGCCGACGTTCCTCCGATGACTCGGCGGGCAGCTTCCGGGAAACCAAAGCTTTTGGGATCCGGGGGAAGTATGGTTGCAAAGCTGAAACTTAAAGGAATTGACGGAAGGGCACCACCAGGAGTGGAGCCTGCGGCTTAATTTGACTCAACACGGGAAACCTCACCAGGCCCGGACACCGGAAGGATTGACAGATTGAGAGCTCTTTCTTGATTCGGTGGGTGGTGGTGCATGGCCGTTCTTAGTTGGTGGAGCGATTTGTCTGGTTAATTCCGATAACGAACGAGACTCTAGCCTGCTAACTAGGCGTATTTTCGACATCTCAAAGGTCCGCCGGCCCGGCGTTCGCGTCGCGGTCGCGCGCGCGATTTTTACTGTCGGCGTACAATTAATTCTTCTTAGAGGGACAGGCGGCTTCTAGCCGCACGAGATTGAGCAATAACAGGTCTGTGATGCCCTTAGATGTTCTGGGCCGCACGCGCGCTACACTGAAGGAATCAGCGTGTCTTCCCTGGCCGAGCGGCCCGGGTAACCCGTTGAACCTCCTTCGTGCTAGGGATTGGGGCTTGCAATTGTTCCCCATGAACGAGGAATTCCCAGTAAGCGCGAGTCATAAGCTCGCGTTGATTACGTCCCTGCCCTTTGTACACACCGCCCGTCGCTACTACCGATTGAATGATTTAGTGAGGTCTTCGGACCGGTACGCGGCGGAGTTTCGACGTCGCCGATGTTGCTGGGAAGATGACCGAACTTGATCATTTAGAGGAAGTAAAAGTCGTAACAAGGTTTCCGTAGGTGAACCTGCGGAAGGATCATTAACGTAACGCGAACGCAAAAATAAAGTCGTCGCGTCGTTAAATATGTGTATCCGCTCTCGGAGCTGTGCGCTTTCGCCAACGAACCACCCGTCCGCGCCTGTGTTATATCACTTGTGGACGCGCTATAAACGCGAGTGCGTGACAAGAGAAGCCTCCCTTCGCGAAAGCGATGGGCGGAGGCGTCCGCCGGTTCGCGTAGCCGTTCTTAATCAAGTAGTAGACAGGTGTAGCTCGGGCAAGTAGTTGGCAGCAGTAGAGCGACCCCGGGAAAAGACAGCATAGAGTAAACGACACGCGTCGTGGTCGGCCGGGCGCATACATGGCAGACGTGTTCGCCGAGATGGCGTTACTCAGTCGCCGCCCGCCGACCGCCGCAATAGAGCGGCAAGCGCGGCCGCACACGTTCTCTTACGATAACGAAGGGAAGACGCAGCGGCGGTGATAGCCGATCGTTCGCCGGCGGCGATGTGATCGCGTCGAACGAAATACGACGCGTCCTCGTCCGAGAGCGAACGTCGACCACCGACCGCGCGCACCCCTTCGGCGTTTGGCGTGTTGCGCCGTCGTCTTTGCCGCAGTCGTTATAAAACCAGGTCGAGAGAAAGGAGAGGACGAGCGGATATTACTAAGTAATAATACCGTTCGCTACCTTTCCGCGCTCCTCCCCGAGTATCACGCGCGCCTTTCGATGGCGCGGCTCGGTGTGCGGGCGGCGCGCTCTCGCCTTTTCGAACAGTTCTTTGGCTCGAATTACTCTTTTCAAAAAATAGCGTATATTATGTTTAGAGGAAGACGTTCTTCCGTCGCTAGACGACGGTATCTCGGCAGGCTAACGCCGGCGCTTCCGACCGACCGAACGATAGTCCGTCGGTCGAATACCGTGCGCCGAGGGTACGACAACGATATAACAAAAAACGTTCTTCGGGTACCTATCGTCGCGGAAGACCGTGGCGTCGCCAATGTCGACGCCCGACCGACGAACAGGAGAAGCGCGCCCGGAGCGCGAACTCCGACGGTGGTTAAATGATCTTCGCCCGAACGAAAACTTTGTTGTTGTTCAGTACACCTCGCACGACGACGACGGCGATGAAGTCGACGACGGAGGCCGAACGAGTGCCGCCGAGAGCGCGTCACCGGGACATCCCGTTGTTAATCAACGGGCGGTAGAACGCGCGCGTCTCTTCGGCAGTCAGTCCGCTGCGAGAGAGATAGAGCAAAAACGCCTGTTGAAAGCGTTGCACGAACGAAACTAGCCAAAATCCGCCGCAGCACCGCGAGTGTGCTCGTGGCGTAGTTACGAATAAGTAACGTGATATAAAAGATTACCCTGAACGGTGGATCACTTGGCTCGTGGGTCGATGAAGAACGCAGCTAATTGCGCGTCAAATTGTGAACTGCAGGACACTTGAACATCGACACTTCGAACGCACATTGCGGTCTTCGGATACTGTTCCTGGACCACTCCTGGCTGAGGGTCGTTTCAATTTCCACGACTGCCGGGCGTGCTAAGGCGCCGTTAAACGGCGCTCGCCGTGGCAAGTATATGGCCGTTCGAGCGCCTCCAATGAGCCGATCGGGACGCCTTCGAATCTTCGTTGGCGTCGTTCTCGGACGGAGGAACGCGCGTCGGCTTAAATTACAGCCTGTGTACCGGTTGCGGCTGATATACCATCGCGCACTTGCGTTTAGCATTTGTCGCGAGCGTCAGTCCGTGACTCGACATCGGTCGACGTGTCAGAGATAGGTATATTTTTAGCGGATGAACGAGCTGGTCTTCGTGCTTATCGTACGCCTGAAGCGTGTCGCGCGCCTCCGGTACGTTTAACCACGTTTAAGGATTACGCCGCAATTAATCCCAAAATATATATGTTGTGGGAACGGGCGTTCGCCCTGTGGCTGCCGAGGACGGCGGCCGACGCAAGACGTCCTTAGAGTCGTCGTCGTCTCAGGTCGTTCTACGTCCTCTGGGTGTTAACAGCCGCGACGAACGTGTCTACGTTTGACAACTTATCGTCGTCTGACCGATAGATCGAGCGTCCGGGGCAGTAGTTTTTTATTATTATTTAAATGATAATATAAGACGAACCCGTTCGTCGTCCAAAGTGGCGACGACGGACCCGGCCGGCGGCGTGCCGCTTAAACCGGAGGCTTTTTACTACCATACATTTATAAGCAAGCGGGCGAGCAAGCAAGCGGAGCGCGCATTAGCCGTGCTCTCTGCTGCTGCCGTGCTGTGCTGTAAACGAAAACGCGACCTCAGAGCAGGTGAGGCTACCCGCTGAATTTAAGCATATTACTAAGCGGAGGAAAAGAAACTAACTAGGATTCCCTCAGTAGCGGCGAGCGAACAGGGAAGAGCCCAGCACCGAATCCCGCGGCCGGAAACGGACGCCGGGAAATGTGGTGTTAGGGAGGATCCGCTATCCCGAGATCGCACGGCGAGCCCAAGTCCTTCTTGAACGGGGCCACTTACCCAGAGAGGGTGCCAGGCCCGTAGAGGCGGCCGTCGGTAGCGGGAGGATCTCTCCTCAGAGTCGGGTTGCTTGAGAGTGCAGCCCTAAGTGGGTGGTAAACTCCATCTAAGGCTAAATATGACCACGAGACCGATAGCGAACAAGTACCGTGAGGGAAAGTTGAAAAGAACTTTGAAGAGAGAGTTCAATAGTACGTGAAACCGTTCAGGGGTAAACCTGAGAAACCCGAAAGGTCGAAAGGGGAGATTCAACGCGATACGTTGCTCGCGAGCGACGCGTGATGTGACGGGCAGCCGCTTCGCGGTTGGCAAGCTCGCTGCACGCGCCGAACGATCGGGCATCGGACGCGTGCACTTCTCCTCCTGTAGGACGTCGTGACCCGTTGGGCGCCGGTCTAAGGCCCGCGGTGGAGACCGGACGCCTTTTGCGCGTCCGGACCCGCGGTGTCCCGACCGGTTCGACCGACGGTAAAACTAAGGCGCGGGGCCGCGACATAGTTCGCGTCCGGCTCGTCGCAAGCGCGAACGGCAAACGGGGCGTCCGGGCCCAGTACCGGATCCCCGACCGTTCGGCTGTTGGCGGCGCAGTCCTCGGACTGACCTCGTACACGCCAGTCTACGGCGCTATAGCTTTGGGTACTTTCAGGACCCGTCTTGAAACACGGACCAAGGAGTCTAGCATGTGCGCGAGTCATTGGGACATTGATAAACCTAAAGGCGCAATGAAAGTGAAGGTTCGCCTCGCGCGGACCGAGGGAGGATGGGCCCGTCCACGGGCGGGCCCCGCACTCCCGGGGCGTCTCGTTCTCATCGCGAGAAGAGGCGCACCCAGAGCGTACACGCTGGGACCCGAAAGATGGTGAACTATGCCTGGTCAGGACGAAGTCAGGGGAAACCCTGATGGAGGTCCGTAGCGATTCTGACGTGCAAATCGATCGTCGGAACTGGGTATAGGGGCGAAAGACTAATCGAACCTTCTAGTAGCTGGTTCCCTCCGAAGTTTCCCTCAGGATAGCTGGCGCTCGCCTTGCGAGTCTCATTCGGTAAAGCGAATGATTAGAGGCATTGGGGTCGAAACGGCCTCAACCTATTCTCAAACTTTAAATGGGTGAGATCTCCGGCTTGCTTGAACGCTGAAGCCGCGAGATATCGGATCACCGAGTGCCAAGTGGGCCACTTTTGGTAAGCAGAACTGGCGCTGTGGGATGAACCAAACGCCGAGTTAAAGCGCCAAAATCGACGCTTATGGGATACCATGAAAGGCGTTGGTAACTTAAGACAGCAGGACGGTGGCCATGGAAGTCGGAATCCGCTAAGGAGTGTGTAACAACTCACCTGCCGAAGTTACTAGCCCTGAAAATGGATGGCGCTGAAGCGTCGTGCTTATACTCGGCCGTCAGCGGCATGTGAGACGAGCGGTCGGCTTTTCAGCCGGCGGCGTCATGAAGCCCTGACGAGTAGGAGGGTCGCGGCGGTGAGCGCAGAAGGACGGGGCGTGAGCCCGTCTGGAGCCGCCGTCGGTGCAGATCTTGGTGGTAGTAGCAAATACTCCAGCGAGGCCCTGGAGGACTGACGTGGAGAAGGGTTTCGTGTGAACAGCCGTTGCACACGAGTCAGTCGATCCTAAGCCCTAGGCGAAAGCCGATGTCGATGTTGGTGTACCTTTGCGAGATAAGTATGTGCGGCGAGTTATACGTCGTCGTCGTTTACCGGCCGAGGAGAGCGAGCGTGTAATATAGTATATAAAGTAGTCGTGCGGTCGGTCGTCGTCCTCCGAGTCGACGCAGCCGCTTTCCTACTGCTTACTGTGACTACTAACTCCTCTCTCTCTGGTCTGTCGTAAGCGCTTGTACGACGGCGCCGCACTAGAGTTATTAATAAAGAGTATCACACCCGACGGGCGAAAGGGAATCCGGTTCCTATTCCGGAACCCGGCAGCGGAACCGTAATTAAGTCGGGCCCTCGCAAGAGAGTTCGTCGGGGCAACCCAAAAGGACCTGGAGACGCCGTCGGGAGATCCGGGAAGAGTTTTCTTTTCTGCATAAGCGCTCGAGTTCCATGGAATCCTCTAGCAGGGAGATATGGTTTGGAGCGCGAAGAGCACCGCAGTTGCGGCGGTGTCCGGATCTTCCCCTCGGACCTTGAAAATCCAGGAGAGGGCCACGTGGAGGTGTCGCGCCGGTTCGTACCCATATCCGCAGCAGGTCTCCAAGGTGAAGAGCCTCTAGTCGATAGAATAATGTAGGTAAGGGAAGTCGGCAAATTGGATCCGTAACTTCGGGATAAGGATTGGCTCTGAGGATCGGGGCGTGTCGGGCTTGGTCGGGAAGCGGGTCAAGGCTGACGTGCCGGGCCTGGGCGAGGTGATGTGCGTTTCGGCGTTACGGATCCGAGCTCGGTCCCGTGCCTTGGCCTCCTGCGGAACTTCCTTGCTGCGAGGCCCGGTTTGGCGGGTTCGCTCGTCGCCGGTGTCCTCTTCGGCCGCCATTCAACGATCAGCTCAGAACTGGCACGGACTGGGGGAATCCGACTGTCTAATTAAAACAAAGCATTGCGATGGCCCCTGCGGGTGTTGACGCAATGTGATTTCTGCCCAGTGCTCTGAATGTCATAGTGAAGAAATTCAAGCAAGCGCGGGTAAACGGCGGGAGTAACTATGACTCTCTTAAGGTAGCCAAATGCCTCGTCATCTAATTAGTGACGCGCATGAATGGATTAACGAGATTCCCGCTGTCCCTACCTACTATCTAGCGAAACCACTGCCAAGGGAACGGGCTTGGAAAAATTAGCGGGGAAAGAAGACCCTGTTGAGCTTGACTCTAGTCTGGCAATGTAAGGAGACATGAGAGGTGTAGCATAAGTGGGAGACTTTGTCGACGTTGAAATACCACTACTTTCATCGTTTCTTTACTTACTCGGTGAGGCGGAACGCGTGCGCCGTTCGCTTACGCGGCGGCTGTCACGGTGTTCTCGAGCCAAGCGTGCAGAGTGGCGTGAGACCGGGTCCTCTCCCTTCGTGGACGATTCCGCGTCGATCGCCGACATATGCTCCCGCGTGATCCGATCCGAGGACACTGCCAGGCGGGGAGTTTGACTGGGGCGGTACATCTGTCAAAGAATAACGCAGGTGTCCTAAGGCCAGCT
>JASCIT010000160.1:7500-10000 GCA_036711955.1 Digitonthophagus gazella
CCCAGTAAGCGCGAGTCATAAGCTCGCGTTGATTACGTCCCTGCCCTTTGTACACACCGCCCGTCGCTACTACCGATTGAATGATTTAGTGAGGTCTTCGGACCGGTACGCGGCGGAGTTTCGACGTCGCCGATGTTGCTGGGAAGATGACCGAACTTGATCATTTAGAGGAAGTAAAAGTCGTAACAAGGTTTCCGTAGGTGAACCTGCGGAAGGATCATTAACGTAACGCGAACGCAAAAATAAAGTCGTCGCGTCGTTAAATATGTGTATCCGCTCTCGGAGCTGTGCGCTTTCGCCAACGAACCACCCGTCCGCGCCTGTGTTATATCACTTGTGGAAGCGCTATAAACGCGAGTGCGTGACAAGAGAAGCCTCCCTTCGCGAAAGCGATGGGCGGAGGCGTCCGCCGGTTCGCGTAGCCGTTCTTAATCAAGTAGTAGACAGGTGTAGCTCGGGCAAGTAGTTGGCAGCAGTAGAGCGACCCCGGGAAAAGACAGCATAGAGTAAACGACACGCGTCGTGGTCGGCCGGGCGCATACATGGCAGACGTGTTCGCCGAGATGGCGTTACTCAGTCGCCGCCCGCCGACCGCCGCAATAGAGCGGCAAGCGCGGCCGCACACGTTCTCTTACGATAACGAAGGGAAGACGCAGCGGCGGTGATAGCCGATCGTTCGCCGGCGGCGATGTGATCGCGTCGAACGAAATACGACGCGTCCTCGTCCGAGAGCGAACGTCGACCACCGACCGCGCGCACCCCTTCGGCGTTTGGCGTGTTGCGCCGTCGTCTTTGCCGCAGTCGTTATAAAACCAGGTCGAGAGAAAGGAGAGGACGAGCGGATATTACTAAGTAATAATACCGTTCGCTACCTTTCCGCGCTCCTCCCCGAGTATCACGCGCGCCTTTCGATGGCGCGGCTCGGTGTGCGGGCGGCGCGCTCTCGCCTTTTCGAACAGTTCTTTGGCTCGAATTACTCTTTTCAAAAAATAGCGTATATTATGTTTAGAGGAAGACGTTCTTCCGTCGCTAGACGACGGTATCTCGGCAGGCTAACTCCGGCGCTTCCGACCGACCGAACGATAGTCCGTCGGTCGAATACCGTGCGCCGAGGGTACGACAACGATATAACAAAAAACGTTCTTCGGGTACCTATCGTCGCGGAAGACCGTGGCGTCGCCAATGTCGACGCCCGACCGACGAACAGGAGAAGCGCGCCCGGAGCGCGAACTCCGACGGTGGTTAAATGATCTTCGCCCGAACGAAAACTTTGTTGTTGTTCAGTACACCTCGCACGACGACGACGGCGATGAAGTCGACGACGGAGGCCGAACGAGTGCCGCCGAGAGCGCGTCACCGGGACATCCCGTTGTTAATCAACGGGCGGTAGAACGCGCGCGTCTCTTCGGCAGTCAGTCCGCTGCGAGAGAGATAGAGCAAAAACGCCTGTTGAAAGCGTTGCACGAACGAAACTAGCCAAAATCCGCCGCAGCACCGCGAGTGTGCTCGTGGCGTAGTTACGAATAAGTAACGTGATATAAAAGATTACCCTGAACGGTGGATCACTTGGCTCGTGGGTCGATGAAGAACGCAGCTAATTGCGCGTCAAATTGTGAACTGCAGGACACTTGAACATCGACACTTCGAACGCACATTGCGGTCTTCGGATACTGTTCCTGGACCACTCCTGGCTGAGGGTCGTTTCAATTTCCACGACTGCCGGGCGTGCTAAGGCGCCGTTAAACGGCGCTCGCCGTGGCAAGTATATGGCCGTTCGAGCGCCTCCAATGAGCCGATCGGGACGCCTTCGAATCTTCGTTGGCGTCGTTCTCGGACGGAGGAACGCGCGTCGGCTTAAATTACAGCCTGTGTACCGGTTGCGGCTGATATACCATCGCGCACTTGCGTTTAGCATTTGTCGCGAGCGTCAGTCCGTGACTCGACATCGGTCGACGTGTCAGAGATAGGTATATTTTTAGCGGATGAACGAGCTGGTCTTCGTGCTTATCGTACGCCTGAAGCGTGTCGCGCGCCTCCGGTACGTTTAACCACGTTTAAGGATTACGCCGCAATTAATCCCAAAATATATATGTTGTGGGAACGGGCGTTCGCCCTGTGGCTGCCGAGGACGGCGGCCGACGCAAGACGTCCTTAGAGTCGTCGTCGTCTCAGGTCGTTCTACGTCCTCTGGGTGTTAACAGCCGCGACGAACGTGTCTACGTTTGACAACTTATCGTCGTCTGACCGATAGATCGAGCGTCCGGGGCAGTAGTTTTTTATTATTATTTAAATGATAATATAAGACGAACCCGTTCGTCGTCCAAAGTGGCGACGACGGACCCGGCCGGCGGCGTGCCGCTTAAACCGGAGGCTTTTTACTACCATACATTTATAAGCAAGCGGGCGAGCAAGCAAGCGGAGCGCGCATTAGCCGTGCTCTCTGCTGCTGCCGTGCTGTGCTGTAAACGAAAACGCGACCTCAGAGCAGGTGAGGCTACCC
>JASCIT010000160.1:15000-17500 GCA_036711955.1 Digitonthophagus gazella
AGTACTGACCGCGCCCGACTTTGCTTAACTTCGGTGATCGGACGAGAACCGGTGCTTTCAAAGTGGTATGGCCGTTGCCTACAGTTTACGCGTCTCCATAGAATGATAACAAGGGTCAGAGCATCGACTGAAATGTCCGCCCACTGAAGGGTTCCGTTTACGTTTCATACCGCGAGCGTCCCGGAAAGCGAGGGTCGAAGCGAACGTCGAGCGGTGTTCGGCGATCCGTCGGAAGGCTACATGCCAAAATTTGCCGGCCCTGCGCGCCAGAAATGTTCGAAAACCGCTCGGGGGGAGATTTTCTATACCGCCCACTGAAGGGTTTTATGTACGTTCGGCGACCGCGAGCGACGACGAAGAAAGTTCAAATCCGGCATCGAGCGATATTCTTTGATTCCATCCTGACCGAGAAGTCGAAAATTCACCGACTAAATGTATCCGGCCCGTCCGCAGGCCGGCGGTAATCGAAACACAGCGGACCTACAGGCCGCCCACTGAAGGGTTTTGGGTACGTTCGGCGACCGCGAGCGACGGCGAGGAAAGTTCAAAACCGGCATCGAGCGATATTCTTGGATTCCTTCCTGACCGAGAAGTCGAAAATTCACCGACGAAAAGTAGCCGCCGCGTCCGCGGGCCGGCGGTAAGCGAAACACCGCGGACCTACAGGCCGCCCACTGAAGGGTTTTGGGTACGTTCGGCGACCGCGAGCGACGGCGAGGAAAGTTCAAATCAGGCATCGAGCGATATTCTTGGATTCCTTCCTGACCGAGAAGTCGAAAATTCACCGACGAAAAGTAGCCGCCGCGTCCGCCGGCCGGCGGTAAGCGAAACACCGCGGACCTACAGGCCGCCCACTGAAGGGTTTTGGGTACGTTCGGCGACCGCGAGCGACGGCGAGGAAAGTTCAAATCCGGCATCGAGCGATATTCTTGGATTCCTTCTTAACCGAGAACTCGGAAATTCACCGACGAAAAGTAGCCGCCGCGTCCGCAGGCCGGCGCTAGCCGAAAATCCGCGGATCGGCAGCTCGCCCACGGAAGGGTTCGCCCGCGGAACGGTCCCGAACGACCGGCCGGCCTCGCCCGCCCGCCGTTCCGTCAGATTCGCGCGTCCCGACTCCGAACCCGGTTCGACCGAATTTTCGACAAAGTCACCATTTACACCCCGCCGGACCGGTTTTTAGGGGACCTCGCCGAGAATCCCGATAGGCTTTCCGACCCAACATTACTAAGACCGTAGGGCGACCGTGACATTACCTCGAACCATGGCCCGCAGATAATAGTAGGGCAGCAGTCGACCGCGAGGTCGGCTGGTGTCCGTCGGCTTGTAGCGATGTAAACGTATGGTGTCTATAACGTCCGTGAAAGAGTACTGTGGTGAGTGCTGCCTCTATTTTGTCGTTTTCACGGTTCCGGACCCGTACACGAAAGTTTGCATTTTTTAGCGGGATCCTTTCTCAATTCGCACCGCGATGTCCGAGAGCCATAATATAAGGATCGCTGCTAAGTCTCTCGCGCGCGCGTGAAATTCACAGCAAGCCTGCGGGGCAATCCGGACGTAAAATACTCCAGATGTCCCATTTGCCGGCAAATATAAGCGTTTACCGCTGGTCGGTTCTCCGACAACACAAGATTTGCAACAACTCCAAAGATTTATCCGAGCGAATATGCGTTCGACACAGATTTTTATAACCAAGACGCTTTCAATCTAGCGACGAATGTGTCCGAGAATATGTGAAAGCTGTTTACGGGCAAAAGTAAAGTCCGACAATTTTTTATTACCAGAGAGATATAATTTTTTTGAAACACGGACGATGAGGACGGATGAGGGCGGGCCATATCGAAAACGGGGAACACGCACCGAAAAGGGGTAGACGATGTGGCGGCGATTGTTGAGTAGTTCTCCTACGAAACCTTGTGCCGCCGCGCTCTCTCCTTAGTACCGTGCCGTCGTTGCTGCGCCAGTAGATCAGAGCCCGTTGTTCTTGTCGTTCTCAAAAATTATTATATAAAAAAAAGGCACGTTTGGTCGGCGCGCGTTCGCCGCGGTCGACTGTGCCGAGCGTCCAGCGAACGGGATCATTTATTAGTTCGACCGTCGGGCGCCGTCGTCCCAGTTTCGTCGTCGTCTCGACGTATGGTGCGTTGCGATAAATGATCGTCCCTCCGCACAATCATACGACCGCCAATAAACGAAAACCAATAATCCCCGTCCAGCCACAACCGCACCTGCCGCGCAATGGTCTTCGAAGTGCGTCGCGCCCGTAACTAAGCGTTCTCTCGACTTTTTTTCGCAAAGAGGAGAGCATGAACGCGCGGGCGCGGTATTAGCGCACGGTCGACCGAAACACGGAGCACCAGATATAATATATCACGTATATTATAGAGAGTACTCTGCGGCAGAGCGGGCGGGCGGTCGGTCGATGGGCGTTTTCGATGAGTGCGAGTCGTTTTGTGCGAATAATAAACGCAGGGACGTCTTTATCTCCTCCATCCGCCAT
>JASCIT010000160.1:20000-22500 GCA_036711955.1 Digitonthophagus gazella
ATGGCGTTACTCAGTCGCCGCCCGCCGACCGCCGCAATAGAGCGGCAAGCGCGGCCGCACACGTTCTCTTACGATAACGAAGGGAAGACGCAGCGGCGGTGATAGCCGATCGTTCGCCGGCGGCGATGTGATCGCGTCGAACGAAATACGACGCGTCCTCGTCCGAGAGCGAACGTCGACCACCGACCGCGCGCACCCCTTCGGCGTTTGGCGTGTTGCGCCGTCGTCTTTGCCGCAGTCGTTATAAAACCAGGTCGAGAGAAAGGAGAGGACGAGCGGATATTACTAAGTAATAATACCGTTCGCTACCTTTCCGCGCTCCTCCCCGAGTATCACGCGCGCCTTTCGATGGCGCGGCTCGGTGTGCGGGCGGCGCGCTCTCGCCTTTTCGAACAGTTCTTTGGCTCGAATTACTCTTTTCAAAAAATAGCGTATATTATGTTTAGAGGAAGACGTTCTTCCGTCGCTAGACGACGGTATCTCGGCAGGCTAACTCCGGCGCTTCCGACCGACCGAACGATAGTCCGTCGGTCGAATACCGTGCGCCGAGGGTACGACAACGATATAACAAAAAACGTTCTTCGGGTACCTATCGTCGCGGAAGACCGTGGCGTCGCCAATGTCGACGCCCGACCGACGAACAGGAGAAGCGCGCCCGGAGCGCGAACTCCGACGGTGGTTAAATGATCTTCGCCCGAACGAAAACTTTGTTGTTGTTCAGTACACCTCGCACGACGACGACGGCGATGAAGTCGACGACGGAGGCCGAACGAGTGCCGCCGAGAGCGCGTCACCGGGACATCCCGTTGTTAATCAACGGGCGGTAGAACGCGCGCGTCTCTTCGGCAGTCAGTCCGCTGCGAGAGAGATAGAGCAAAAACGCCTGTTGAAAGCGTTGCACGAACGAAACTAGCCAAAATCCGCCGCAGCACCGCGAGTGTGCTCGTGGCGTAGTTACGAATAAGTAACGTGATATAAAAGATTACCCTGAACGGTGGATCACTTGGCTCGTGGGTCGATGAAGAACGCAGCTAATTGCGCGTCAAATTGTGAACTGCAGGACACTTGAACATCGACACTTCGAACGCACATTGCGGTCTTCGGATACTGTTCCTGGACCACTCCTGGCTGAGGGTCGTTTCAATTTCCACGACTGCCGGGCGTGCTAAGGCGCCGTTAAACGGCGCTCGCCGTGGCAAGTATATGGCCGTTCGAGCGCCTCCAATGAGCCGATCGGGACGCCTTCGAATCTTCGTTGGCGTCGTTCTCGGACGGAGGAACGCGCGTCGGCTTAAATTACAGCCTGTGTACCGGTTGCGGCTGATATACCATCGCGCACTTGCGTTTAGCATTTGTCGCGAGCGTCAGTCCGTGACTCGACATCGGTCGACGTGTCAGAGATAGGTATATTTTTAGCGGATGAACGAGCTGGTCTTCGTGCTTATCGTACGCCTGAAGCGTGTCGCGCGCCTCCGGTACGTTTAACCACGTTTAAGGATTACGCCGCAATTAATCCCAAAATATATATGTTGTGGGAACGGGCGTTCGCCCTGTGGCTGCCGAGGACGGCGGCCGACGCAAGACGTCCTTAGAGTCGTCGTCGTCTCAGGTCGTTCTACGTCCTCTGGGTGTTAACAGCCGCGACGAACGTGTCTACGTTTGACAACTTATCGTCGTCTGACCGATAGATCGAGCGTCCGGGGCAGTAGTTTTTTATTATTATTTAAATGATAATATAAGACGAACCCGTTCGTCGTCCAAAGTGGCGACGACGGACCCGGCCGGCGGCGTGCCGCTTAAACCGGAGGCTTTTTACTACCATACATTTATAAGCAAGCGGGCGAGCAAGCAAGCGGAGCGCGCATTAGCCGTGCTCTCTGCTGCTGCCGTGCTGTGCTGTAAACGAAAACGCGACCTCAGAGCAGGTGAGGCTACCCGCTGAATTTAAGCATATTACTAAGCGGAGGAAAAGAAACTAACTAGGATTCCCTCAGTAGCGGCGAGCGAACAGGGAAGAGCCCAGCACCGAATCCCGCGGCCGGAAACGGACGCCGGGAAATGTGGTGTTAGGGAGGATCCGCTATCCCGAGATCGCACGGCGAGCCCAAGTCCTTCTTGAACGGGGCCACTTACCCAGAGAGGGTGCCAGGCCCGTAGAGGCGGCCGTCGGTAGCGGGAGGATCTCTCCTCAGAGTCGGGTTGCTTGAGAGTGCAGCCCTAAGTGGGTGGTAAACTCCATCTAAGGCTAAATATGACCACGAGACCGATAGCGAACAAGTACCGTGAGGGAAAGTTGAAAAGAACTTTGAAGAGAGAGTTCAATAGTACGTGAAACCGTTCAGGGGTAAACCTGAGAAACCCGAAAGGTCGAAAGGGGAGATTCAACGCGATACGTTGCTCGCGAGCGACGCGTGATGTGACGGGCAGCCGCTTCGCGGTTGGCAAGCTCGCTGCACGCGCCGAACGATCGGGCATCGGACGCGTGCACTTCTCCTCCTGT
>JASCIT010000160.1:27500-29956 GCA_036711955.1 Digitonthophagus gazella
TCGAAAATTCACCGACTAAATGTATCCGGCCCGTCCGCAGGCCGGCGGTAATCGAAACACAGCGGACCTACAGGCCGCCCACTGAAGGGTTTTGGGTACGTTCGGCGACCGCGAGCGACGGCGAGGAAAGTTCAAAACCGGCATCGAGCGATATTCTTGGATTCCTTCCTGACCGAGAAGTCGAAAATTCACCGACGAAAAGTAGCCGCCGCGTCCGCGGGCCGGCGGTAAGCGAAACACCGCGGACCTACAGGCCGCCCACTGAAGGGTTTTGGGTACGTTCGGCGACCGCGAGCGACGGCGAGGAAAGTTCAAATCAGGCATCGAGCGATATTCTTGGATTCCTTCCTGACCGAGAAGTCGAAAATTCACCGACGAAAAGTAGCCGCCGCGTCCGCCGGCCGGCGGTAAGCGAAACACCGCGGACCTACAGGCCGCCCACTGAAGGGTTTTGGGTACGTTCGGCGACCGCGAGCGACGGCGAGGAAAGTTCAAATCCGGCATCGAGCGATATTCTTGGATTCCTTCTTAACCGAGAACTCGGAAATTCACCGACGAAAAGTAGCCGCCGCGTCCGCAGGCCGGCGCTAGCCGAAAATCCGCGGATCGGCAGCTCGCCCACGGAAGGGTTCGCCCGCGGAACGGTCCCGAACGACCGGCCGGCCTCGCCCGCCCGCCGTTCCGTCAGATTCGCGCGTCCCGACTCCGAACCCGGTTCGACCGAATTTTCGACAAAGTCACCATTTACACCCCGCCGGACCGGTTTTTAGGGGACCTCGCCGAGAATCCCGATAGGCTTTCCGACCCAACATTACTAAGACCGTAGGGCGACCGTGACATTACCTCGAACCATGGCCCGCAGATAATAGTAGGGCAGCAGTCGACCGCGAGGTCGGCTGGTGTCCGTCGGCTTGTAGCGATGTAAACGGTATGGTGTCTATAACGTCCGTGAAAGAGTACTGTGGTGAGTGCTGCCTCTATTTTGTCGTTTCACGGTTCCGGACCCGTACACGGAAAGTTTGCATTTTTTAGCGGGATCCTTTCTCAATTCGCACCGCGATGTCCGAGAGCCATAATATAAGGATCGCTGCTAAGTCTCTCGCGCGCGCGTGAAATTCACAGCAAGCCTGCGGGGCAATCCGGACGTAAAATACTCCAGATGTCCCATTTGCCGGCAAATATAAGCGTTTACCGCTGGTCGGTTCTCCGACAACACAAATTTGCAACAACTCCAAAGATTTATCCGAGCGAATATGCGTTCGACACAGATTTTTATAACCAAGACGCTTTCAATCTAGCGACGAATGTGTCCGAGAATATGTGAAAGCTGTTACGGGCAAAAGTAAAGTCCGACAATTTTTTATTACCAGAGATATAATTTTTTTGAAACACGGACGATGAGGACGGATGAGGGCGGGCCATATCGAAAACGGGGAACACGCACCGAAAAGGGGTAGACGATGTGGCGGCGCTTGTTGAGTAGTTCTCCTACGAAACCTTGTGCCGCCGCGCTCTCTCCTTAGTACCGTGCCGTCGTTGCTGCGCCAGTAGATCAGAGCCCGTTGTTCTTGTCGTTCTCAAAAATTATTATATAAAAAAAAGGCACGTTTGGTCGGCGCGCGTTCGCCGCGGTCGACTGTGCCGAGCGTCCAGCGAACGGGATCATTTATTAGTTCGACCGTCGGGCGCCGTCGTCCCAGTTTCGTCGTCGTCTCGACCGTAGGGTGCGTTGCGATAAATGATCGTCCCTCCGCACAATCATACGACCGCCAATAAACGAAACCAATAATCCCCGTCCAGCCACAACCGCACTGCCGCGCAATGGTCTTCGAAGTGCGTCGCGCCCGTAACTAAGCGTTCTCTCGACTTTTTTTCGCAAAGAGGAGAGCATGAACGCGCGGGCGCGGTATTAGCGCACGGTCGACCGAAACACGGAGCACCAGATATAATATATCACGTATATTATAGAGAGTACTCTGCGGCAGAGCGGGCGGGCGGTCGGTCGATGGGCGTTTTCGATGAGTGCGAGTCGTTTTGTGCGAATAATAAACGCAGGGACGTCTTTATCTCCTCCATCCGCCATCAACGTCGAGAACGTACGAACGGACGAGAGGACGATGACGGAAAATCTCGCCCGTGTTCGAACCGAGTTTGCTGCGGACGCTTGTTTGGTCTGTTCGTCGTAGGGAGGCGGCCGTCGCCGCAGTCGCTGTCGAGAAGTGTCTGAAAGCCTCTTCTTCGTTTAACGACGAAGATCAACGGTTTTTGCTCTTCGGCCGGCCGGCTGGCCGTCGTTCTCGATCCGAACGGCTAACAGCTCCCTGGTTGATCCTGCCAGTAGTCATATGCTTGTCTCAAAGATTAAGCCATGCATGTCTCAGTACAAGCCAATTAAGGTGAAACCGCGAAAGGCTCATTAAATCAGTTATGGTTCCTTAGATCGTACCCACATTTAC
>JASCIT010000161.1:0-24146 GCA_036711955.1 Digitonthophagus gazella
TCACCTGCAATGACAACGCCAACGTCGTCGTCGGACAGCGTCATTTTGAGGGAAGGCCGTGAAGCACACGACATAAATACAGAGCCACACACACACACACTTCCGCATTTCATATCCTCAATATTCGCGTCCAACCAGTGTAATTAATGCGCAAATTTATCGAATGTGTGTATGTGCACACGGTAGGCACAGCCATTTCCACATACAACCCAAAAATAAGACACGTAAAAGAGTACCTGGCCGGGTGCGGAGTGCTTGCGATTGTTGGCCTCCTTGCGCGCTTGGCTTTCGCGTATGGTGCGATGTTCCTTCGCTGCTGTGTACACCGATCTCGGCACATGCCTGGAGTGGAAATCGAGACGTGACGAGAATGTGGCAATACAAATGAGAATAAAAATATTTCACGTAGTCGTGTACAGAGCGCAAAAATGCATTGTTCATTAGTAATTTCTTTAAATGAATCTCCAGTTCTTTTTAAAGATTGACAGACCAAAAATTAATATATTTCTTTTTCCACAACGCTAGACGAGAAAGGAGCGGCGAAACGAGATTTGTCGAATGGCATTTCGCACAAATCTGAGCGCGCGTGCATTTCACTAATAATCGCCAGAAATTGCGAGCAGAGATAGACAAATGAGAAATGTCGTCGTCCAGTGTGCACCCACTGCACCGCTGAACAAAGGAGAGAGGATGCCGCGCTGACCAATACAGAAAAGGCGCACGCTACATCGAGTGGTCGCTGTGCTTCGGTTTGCAGCGATGATGCCATCGCCGCCACTCTAAGAGCGGCGTCTTTTAATTGGCAAGGCCTCTTGCCGGCGTCTTTCTAATATCTTTCTAAGATACTTCCCCTTTTTTTCGGTCCGACACTTCCTCGCCTTTCCACTTGTCTTATTTTACTTACTATCTATGCAATGCTCGCCGCTATGTTACACGAATGTTGCTATCATGTACGACAAGTACGTACACATACGTGATACATGCGCAGGGAGAAAGAGAGAGAGAGAGAGATGTTGGAGTGGGAAGCAACAGAGTGGCAAAGAAGGGAAATGGCTGCCGTGCTAGCATCTCTCCATCCCTCCTTTCACCAGCTTGCTCGCAATATCGTCATCCTTGGATTTCCGAACTCTTTTTTTAAATCTAATACGATTGGAATGGCAAATTGCGCCGACCCAGCGCAGCAAATGAACAGGTGCTTCGAAAAAAAAAGAGGAAGAAACGTATGAGAACAATTTAATTTGTTCAAATGAAGCCAGCCATGGTAGCAAAGAAAGAGGGAGAAAGAGAGAGAGAGAAAAAAAGAAAGTGGAGATATACCTGTGGCGAGCGATGCGCTTGACCTCTGGATGGTGCTTGTACGTCTCGCGGAGCTTATCGGCATACTCGAGTGCGGCCCTCTCACGCGGAGCCAACTGCAACACGCGCTCTTTATTAAACCCCCTTGAATGAATCATTTCTTAATTATGGATCTCCTTAGTGTTACACATATGATTTGCATGCACCCATCAGATAAATTACTGTCGTAATTTTGTGCACTAAAGAATATTATTCAGAGTTTGGTCAGCATGGTGAAAAAGAGAATTTCGAGGGAAAAAATAAAAGAAAAAAGAACGAACCGGCCCCATTTTTTCGGATGAACGCGCTTTCCAAACGCGCACGTTCATTTCTTCACTACCCGAGAGTACAAGTTTGTTGTCCATTGAATAAAGCACCGACAGCACTTGCTGCATTCGCTTCGTGTGGTACACTTCCCTGCAGAGAAAAAGAGAGAGACACACATAGAGATAGAAAAAATAAAAAAATAGGGGTACCTCGATCTGCCTTGGTCGCTGGCGAAGATTCGAATTGTGCGATCATACGAACCAGAGACGAACTCTTTGCCTACATCGTGCGGTTTATGTTATTTTAATTACAAAAATAAAGACACATAAAAATAGAATTAAAAAGAGCGCGCAGAGAAGAAGATGGGCGCAAAGGAAGAGAGCGTCGAGAGCGATAAAAAAGCAACGGATGCATCGTCACCTGTTGGCGAAAAGTCGACGCACATCACGGCATTTGTGTGTCCCATGTGGACGTTGATCGGGTGTGACAGATGGCGCAGGTCGAACGTGTACAAGCTTAATCCACGCTATCTTTCTCTCTTTATCATCCCTCATAACCTCAGAATGCTCGTATGCTCCCTTCCACTCAAGTGGAGTCTGTACAACTATGAAAATACCCCCATCCCCCCATTCACAATCGTCGTTCGATGAACATCGTGAATGACTCACTTGTAGTCTTCGCTCGCGACGACGAATTCGTTGATGATCATAGGGTTGAAGGAGATGCTGTTTGGGCGAAGCTTCATCGTTACCTGAAAGAGACGGCACCACATCAAAATCTAGAAAAAGACTGCGCCGGGAAAACATGCCAATTGCACGTGAAAAAGCAGCAAAAGAAAAGATTAGGGCAAATGTAATTGCGGCAGGGTTGCGTAGAACGTTAAAGATGGTCTGATTTTGACATTTAAACATAAAGACAGAAATCAAGGAAGTCAACTGACCTTTTTAAGCGGAGCCGCAGCTCGTGTGTCTAGTACCCATATAGAGCGATCCATCGCTGCACCCACCATTATGGCTGGCTCAATCGGATTGCCCTGTTGAAAAAAATTCATTTTATAAAAATAACTTTTAAGAGTAAAAAAAATTGTTTTCCTCTCCTTATGACACCCCTTTCCCACCTCCGCCTCCCTCACACGAACCTTCACAGTGTGGATGGTGTTAACGCCGAGCTTGTACGCGCGGACGGGCGTATCTCTTCCTGGCGTCCACACGCTGACGTCTTCACCACACGTGGCGAAGTCGACGGAACTCGCGAGGTGAGAGACGCCGTGGGCGACGCCTATCAACGAGAGAACGAGTACGCTACGTCTCGCAGCAAACCCTGCCACCCCTCTCCTAATATTTCGAGTGCGCAACGATCGTCGTCGTACGTTATTGACCGTACACGGCCTCTCTCTCTCTCTCTCCCACTCTCTTCCCCTTTAGAAATTTCCCGTCGCAATTATTAACGGCAACGTTAGAGGCGTACCGTCGAGGGTGATGACGTTAAGAGGGACGCTCATCTTCTTGCCACCAATTGGATGAGGAAGACGCCATGTCTTCAGCTGGCAATCCTGGCCCACGCTCACGAAGGACGTTCCTTCGACGGAATCCACCGACATGCCTGCATCAATCGATATTTCGCTCATTTTATTTATAATGTCAGCAAATTTTAAATGAATGCAAAACGTATTCATCAAGAATTTTAAAAATTGCATACGATAATTTTAAAGTATTACGCACAATTGAGTGGTCCATTATGTGCTTGGTAATTGGCCAAACAGTGCCTCGTTGGCAAATCCCATATGCGAACCTGCAGATTATTGCCATAAAAATGTATATAATGCTATCAAAGCGCCATTTTTGTGCTGGTGATTTGCACAAGTTTTACGTTTAATTGTGTTGAAATAGACTGACTTGGCCATCCCTTCCCGCTGACAGCACGACGGAATCTCTCAATGGGTGCTTCGCCAACGTAGACACTCCTTCTACGTGTCCGTCAAGCGAAGCGATGAAAGGCTGTACATTTTCATTTTAAGGTTCACATTTTCAGCAATTATTAAATTGCCTGAATTCGTTCAAAATTTTAAATGTTCGTATTTAATGCTTTTTTAAAGTTTACGACAATGCAAAGTGTTACCCAAATGAGGAGTAAGAAAATGGAAAACCTTGGCGAAAACACGTTCGAGTTTTGTGGCGTTGAGTGCACGAACGTATTCTTTTTGCGATTGAAACGCATCTTTTGGCAAATTATGATTGCGCACCACTGAAATGTTTACGATAATTTTTAAAAAAAAAGAAAGTTATTTACAGAAAATTAAGATAAAATACAGGAAAATACGAAAAAAGTAGAGAACGAGAAACAAATGTATTCTTACTTTTGTAGATGTCGTTCTTCGTTTCACGTAAATAGTCATCTGGATTTCGCGAAATTACTTTGACTTTCATCTTGAAACTCTGAAAAAAGTGCAAATTAACAAGTTGAACAAGAAAAAAAAATTCGAGTAATGTGGAAAAAAAAAATTCGAGTAATGTGGAAAGAAAACAATATTTTGCATTGGTAACAGAATGAACACCCATGTTGCACTCTAAAGTCCGTACCATCAATTGGAATTTTTCTATTTCCCAATTCACGGTAAACTTTTACGGATTCCATTAAATCCTGAGCTATTCTCGTTAATTTTACTTAAATTAAGGAATATATTTCGCTTTGCTCTTACTTAATTGTCCGTCTGACAACGTTGGCAATTGGGAGATATTTTTGAAAATGCCTGTTTTCTTGAGCGTGTCCTTTGCTGACCATCTAATTTAAGATGGGAGATCATAAGAGAAAAAGAAGAACAGAAAGAGCGTAAGAGACGTCATTCGTCGTCGTCGTCGTCTTCCGGTTCGTCGTCTTCAATGATCGCAGCTTTGATCGACGATTGAAGGAAGAGAGGAAAAGAAGAAGAGGGTAGATTTTTTGCACATTTTTCTATTTCATGTTACGAAAATACGCACATCCCATTTTTGTGAAAAATATGCGGTTTTGCCGCTTGCCAACACCTGGGGGCTTAATTCAAGATGTCGTGCAGGACAAGCGATCGGAGAAGCAGCGCCGCAAAGAAGAAGAAACGCCAGAGGAGAAAAGACAACGACGACTCGCGAAGAAGCTGAAAAAGGTTTGACGCGCTTTTAACATTCTTTCTTCTGTACTGTTTTCTTCGAAAACCGTAGCACATGACCGTTTCAGGAACAAAAACGAAAAGAAGCCGAATCAATGTTGCCTGAATCGATAAATTACACGAATACGAATAATCGTTCAACGATCTCAATCTCACACAGACGTTTGTGTGGGGTAAGAAGCTCGAAAAGGAGGGCAAGTCGAACTACACGCAGAAAGACGTCGAGAGGGAGTCAGTATACGTGGTGTGGAAGACAGAGAGAGAGAGAGAGTAAAGAGGGAACAAGAGAAAGAGAGAGAAAAAATTTTTTGAAAAATAGGAAAGAAAACAATCGGGGGTTGTTTTGACAAAGCAAATATTTGAATAGACGAGTGCGAAATAGCTGAGGAAAGATGAGGAATTGTCTATTCTTGACAGGAATCGCGAACGGATCCGAAACAACTTGCGAGAGATGGAGGAACTTAAAGGCAACGTGAAGCGCGCGTCGCTGCAAGGTGTGCATTTAAGGGATATTCATAGTGGTAATAGAATGAAAGAGAGAGACAGAAAGACGTCGACGTAAAGAGAGAAAAATATAGTTGGCATGTAGGCGCAGTGAGGAGAGAGAGATAGAAGAAAGACCTAAGTAAGAATTAAAGGGTGCAATTATTGGGGAGGTAGATAGATCACTGGTGCGGATCATTGTAGAGAGACATGGATGTCATTCAGCGTGACGAAGACCGTAAATATCACTCGGAATGGACAAGGAAGGAAGTCGAGTTCCAACTCGAACAGGCAAAGGTGCCATGTGTGTGTGTGGGGGGGGGGGGGTGGGGAGATAGAGTGTGGAGGCAGGAAAAGAGAGAGAGAGCGTGCTAACTGAGCCCGGTGATTACTTGATGACGTCAATTTGCAGGTGCGCTCTCGACTTCGTATCGAGCAGATCGCGCGAAACCGATTGATCTGCTCGCAAGGTAATTTCTCTCAAAATTACAGTTAACGGGGGGGGTGTTCGTGTGCTATTTTTGGTATATTGGAACATATGCAGATACATCAACTTTGGTGACGCGGAGGAGGCGAAGAAAGAAACGAAGAAGACGAAGAATTCGAGTTAGAGGAACCCACGGCGTACCTGAAGAACCTCAGCGAGGACGACTACGAAGATCTTATTGAGGATATCAAGGTGAGTAAATTGGAGGAGACGGATAAAGGCAAAGGAAAGATTGGCTCATGTACTGAGGCATTAATACTTCAACAATTTCAAAGATGTTTTTGATTAATTGTTATATTGTAATACAATAATTCGTTGAATGTTACGAATGTGTGCATGGTGGCGTTGCGTGGTAGGTGTACATCGCCGTGACGGGTAATCGCCACGCGACGTGGTGGAAGGACAATCGCTGACTTTCGTTTCTTTTCTTTTTTCAAGAATGACTGATATTTATCAGTTATTAGTATTATTTATTTATTATTTTTGTATCATTATTAGAACAATTGTGATTCCCTTTTTCTTCGAAAATATGTCACAATGATACAGAGATTCTCGCTCCGATCGTCCTTCCGTCCACTCTGCTGTTTCCCAAGACGTCGGCAAGATTTTCAAGGTTCACCTTTTATTACTTTCACAATGAAATTTGCATCACGCATGGCAGGGAAAAGAGGTAGAGAGAAAAATAGACATTCTTCGATGTCGTATAGCATTGTGTAGCGTGCCATTAGGTACTGGCGGAGATTAGACAGAGGGAAGGGGGGGGGAGTGTTGATAACGAGCATTAGGAGGTTTACTTTTTTGTCACTTCCTCCTTCGTCTCCTCATCGTCACCTTCGCCAGACGTCGCCTCGCATTTTTCCATTACGAACCTTCGAGACAATTTCGCTAATCACTGTTCCCGCTTCCCCTCCTAGGCTCGGGCACGAAAAGGAACCTTGGCAACTCCTCTGCAGTTGGCTCGCGTTCGAAGTCATAGTTGTCGTCGTCGTTGACGACACCGCTCTCCTTTGCGAGCGTGTCGAGGAGCGCGATTACGTCGTCGTACTCCGCATCCTCGACGACGCTCTTGCCACGAAGACACATAACCTGACAATTCTTCATTTAATGCGTCTTTGACAATTGATGAGAGGGGAGGGTGGGTGGGAGAGGAGATGACTTTGTTGCGGAGAGCCTCCCACGTTGTTCCCATGCCTTCGACGACGTTGGCGACCTCTTTCACGTCGCCCATCTGTTAGAATGCGTCCTCTTTTTTCGTCTTTAATTTCCCTCAAACTACAGCATCTCCTCTTAATGTACCATGAACGTGGATGTGTGAAAACGAACGCGTTCAGCGTGGATGGCATCCCAGGGAAGGCCTCCCTTGATGAGTTGGATGGTGAAGTAGAGCCACGCCTCCACCTCGTCGCCCTTCGTCAGCGCATCGCCGCGATGGAATGATAGCGGTGCGTCAAGCGGACCGCCCACCCACGACGCTCTCTGCCCACTCTCCTGCCATTGATCCATTATTCGCTCTCTCGTCTCGCCCGTCGCGATGAGCAAAAGAAGAAGAATGCAATGATGTCGTAAGTGCGATTTGTGCCGACCGATGACGTCGGCTCGACGCGCACGTCGGAGATGTCTGCCATGAAGAGTTGGCGCGACGCCGCGTCCAGGTGGAACATGTCGACGTTGATGTTGCGCACGACGTATCCGAGACTGTGCACCGCACGGATGCACTCAAATTCCAATTATAAGTGCATGTCTTTTCTTTCTCTCTCTCTCTCTCTCTCTCTCCACCTTTCCCACAACGCATTACCTTGAGTGCCGATTTGGCCAGGCGCGCCGTCGTTCCCTGGCTGAACGTTCGCGAAGTCGTTGTCATCATAAAGTCCAAGCATTGACGCAGCGTGGGTCCGGGACGGAAGTACACCTGTGTTATGGGCCCCTTTCGTCTCATCGAGCGTCGAAGGAAAGAATGAGAGGGAGGGAGAGAGAGAGAAAGAAAGAAGCCGTACCGCAAGGAAGTATAATCCCGTCCTGTTGCCACGTCGAGTGTACCTGCGAGAAGTGGGGCCACAGATGCGCCCGTTCTGCCTGAAAATGCGGCTTTAAGGGGTGAGAAGGCCGTCGTCGTCTTCGACGTTGCGGCGGCTGACGGCATGTATCCATGATACGAATGAAGTCATCCCCCCTCCCTCAGGGCATACACGGTGTAGGAAGATGCGCTCGACGCTGACGATGCCGGCGCGTTTGCAATCGACGCGCAGGACGAGCTCTTTGTCGTCGTGCGTCGTCGCGAGAAACGTGCCGCCGACGCGATCATCAAAGCCGATGCGCTCAAAAATCTGCGACGGCAAGATGAATAGTGCGTGCGTGCAATGGAAGGCGAGGAAAGGGAGAGTCTACCTGAATGCCTCGTACGGCGTCTTTGTCGGTATAGCATGGGATGCCGTTGACGTACTCGATGTTGAGCGACAGAGCGACCGTCTCGTCTGTCTGTACCCCCGCGTGTACTCCTCCCAATTTCATCAATCAAACATTATTTTTGTATACAAAAAAAAGTTAGGAGAGAGAGAGAAAAATGTATGGACGTGAAGGAGTGACGCGGGCCCTTCCATTACTTCTGTCTCATCGATTGCGGCGGTCATGATATGGGAAGAGAGAAGAGAGATAGCAGGGGAGGTCGGCATATATGCCAATTCTTCAACCGCCATACTATCCCCCCCCCCCCAACGTCCAACGTCCAATATGCAAAATAGGAGGGAAAATGTATAGGAAGCGAAAAAAGAATGCGAGCGGTCTCCGTTTATGCAGGGAAAGAGTATGGAAGATCTGGAGACGCTGGAAGGCCAGATGAAGAAGCGCATCGAAGGCGGCGGCACCGGCACGGATGTCACGTACTGGAATACGCTCCTCGTTCAACTGCGCACATTCATGGCCAGAAAGCGCATACGAGTGCGTCCTCGACTATCGTTTCCCCTTTTATAATTAAAAAAAAACCTTTTTTAATTATTCACTGTCAATGTCGTAATGCTACAACTTCTTTTAGCAAGCGCACGACCAAAAGTTGAAAGAGAAGCTGCGTCGAATTCGCGATGAGCAAATGAAAGAGATTGGAGATGAGGTGAGTCGAATGAAGAGTGTGTGTGAGAGAGATACGGTGGATGTGTATGGTAGTTGCTTGCTTATTGAGGAAGAAGTGAAGATTCGTCGTCACGACGTGCCATCGGCATCTGCCGCCGAGGATAAGAAGGCGACTGCAGGTGGATTGCGCAAGAAAGGCGCAACCATCGAATGGCTCGACGCCGAAGACGTCGATGAGCAGGAGCGCGAGAACCGGTAAGTCGTGATGGTTATTTTGCGAAAGCGTTTTAGTTTCCATTCTTAATATCCTAGAGCAAGGAAACGAAGAGATGGAGAGAAAGAGAGAGAGATTAAAATTACCGATTAGATGGCGCGAAATGGGAGACGACGAATTGGTGGCGATTACGCTCGAGTTGTACAATAAGGGGCGCTACTCCCCCACGTACGGGCGCGAGGATGACACCATGCCTGGTATGCCTTTCTTTTTGGTAATATGCTCTTTTTATTGCCTTTTACAATTAAATTTGTTTATATTTAAATTTCACATTTTTTAGAACATTTAAATTGGTAGCATTATTGAAGTATGGAAAGCGAAAGTGGTCATCGCCAATTGTGGTGGCTTTCAGGCATCGACGTCCTCGACGAAGCAGAGGACGCCGCTTCAATGGAGAGAGATCGCATGACGAAGAGGAAGACTCCTGCCGGTGTTGGCAACGTCGCCGTCGATAGCGTACGCTCCATTATCTCCTTCTCTTTCTCTCCTTTCCCTTTACAGTCGCCGCATCTCTACGTCCCTTAAAAAAACAGACCCAATAAAAACTCTTCGATATACAAATTGGGGATTCTAGACATTATTTCAGCAAGGTCTGGATTCTGCACAACGCAGTCTTGCACTCAAGGGAATGGACGCCGACGAAAACATCTTCTCATCCGAAGTGCAACTTGAAGAATGCGTCAGTTACTCCTTTTTGCTTTCTTTTCTCAATCTGAGCATCGGGGGAGAGGAGGATTACGGTACTCGGGCGTCGTTTTTTCGTTTAAACTTCCGCGTGAGGTGACAAACAGACTATTGAGAGAGAGATGGCTTGGGTACGAAGCAAGCTCTGGTTGCAGAAACACCTATGGGCCGACAAATACCGACCACGCAAGCCGCGCTACCTCAACCGCGTCCAGACGGGCTTCGACTGGAACAAGTACAACCAAACTCACTACGACCAGGATAACCCACCTCCCAAGATTGTCCAAGGCTACAAATTCAATATCTTCTACAACGACCTCCTTGATCAGAAAGAAACGCCGACTTATAAGGTTACTTTTTGGAAGAGAATGAGAGAGAGAGAGAGAAAAACCTAGTAGCAGACAGATACAGTGTAAAGGTTTTCCTTAAATTTCAACGAACGATAAGGATTGAAGGTGTATCCGTGCGAAGACACGGATTTTGCTGAAATTCGCTTCCACGCCGGTCCGCCATACGAAGACATTGCATTCAAGATTGTCAACCGAGAGTGGGAGGTACGGCAAATGAGGGGGCGCACGTCTCTCAGCGTTTATCTGGTGTAATCCCGCATAAATGGCTCAATGATCATGAGGGTATCGTAAGTTATATCGTTGCAGGTGAACCACAAATTTGGCTACAAGTGCCAGTTCCAGAACGGCGTCTTCCAGTTGTGGTTCCAATTCAAGCGCTACCGATATCGACGATAATTGTTATCATTTTGAGTGGGGGGGGGTACATGGGTTTATTCTACCCCTCCCTTCCTCTCCCCTCCTTCTCGCTACTCCTTTTTTGCCGATTATTTCTCAAAATCGCGCATTTTCGTACCATTGTTTCTTTCGCACTTGTTTGTTACGTAATTCATTTCGCAGTAAACGTGCTTATTACTGGTTTCCGCTTTCTTGTTGGAAAATACACACTTAAGATGATAAATTTGTCAATTATTCTAATCAATGACGTATAACAGGTAAAATGGCCATATTGTATATTTCAGTGCATCCATGCATACTTGCGCTCATTTTTAAAGAGAACGGTTCAGTTCGTCAAACGAATTGAGTGACGAAAAGTTTGGTGCGAGAATTTGATCATCATAGAATGCGTACGTACAACAGTTGTAACAGTGTACACTCGTATGCAAAAAATATTGAAATGGTAGATGTGTATGAATGAATTCGCGAGACCTTTTGCCGCGTTGTCAGACGGAAGGTCCACGCGGAGAGAACGCGATGGTTAAAAAAGTGAAGGCTTTGTCGTCGCCGTCGTCGTCCTTCTCTGCGACGAGTGTCACGACACCAATCGCCACTCCGCCAAGGCATTGCCGTCAGTTTCTTTGTCATCTACCTCTATCTCACTCTCTTTCTCTTTCCACCCACATGTTTTCGTGCGTTCCGAAGAGTCGTGATGTCCCTTGTAGGGCTAGGCGGCGTGGCATCATCGATCGAAGCCATCTTCTCTCCTAATGACCTCGGCTTTCAAGTGGCCGCTTTCTTTTTCTTCCTTATAGAAGTGCCCTTCTCCTTCTTCATCGTCAACAACGTCAAATGTGCGGTCTTGTGCAAGGAAAGAGTGCCAGGGTGGAAGAGCGAGAGAGAGAGGGAAGTGATCAGACGGGAATATCGATTGCAGATACGGAAATCGATTGGTCGACGTATATGCAACAGGTGGCACTGTATGATAAGGGCGAGCGCAACTACTCGCGCATCGAGGGTGACACCGGTCCGTGTGTGTACGTTGGTATCGTATTGGCCGAATTCCCGCCGACTATTTTGGCATTATTGATTATTTGACTGAATGATTGATTCATTCATTCAATAATGACCGTGAGAACGGAGGCGGAATCATCGGGTGCTGTAGATATCCGGCCGGCCATCTCTACGTATTCTCCATTCTCTCAGCCCTTACGAACAAGGGCAAAGATATTCGAACGGCGCAAATGTTGTTTATCGGATTTTACCTCTTCAATCTCTTTCTCATCATGCGATTGTACTATAAGAGCAAACAGGTGAGTCGCTAGGCACTCTACGCACTAACACTACGATAATGGCGGAATTCACTACGGTAATGGCGGAATTCACTACGGTAATGGTGGAATAACACAGGTGGCACCGTTCGTGCTGGCATTCGTGACATTAACGGGCTATCGTATCCATTCGATCTTCATGCTTCGACTCTTCAATGATCCACTTGCCATGATGCTCTTTTACGTCGCCGCCAACTTCTTCATCTCACACAAATGGCTCCTGGGCTGCATCTTTTACAGGTTATGAGGAAAGGCGGAGAAATGTTGTATTTTTGTGACTTGAGAGGGAAAGGGAGAGAAAGAGAAATGGTGACGAGCCCCACATGGCAGTGTGTACACAATACTCACGCGTGCATTTGCAGCGTTGCGGTGTCAGTGAAGATGAATGTCATCCTGTTTGCACCGGCCGTCTTCTTCCTTCTCCTCACGAATATCGGCATGGGCGGCACCGTGTGGCACATCTCCGTCTGTGCTCTCGTGCAGGTTTGCCCCCCCCCTAAACTTATGCCTTATATGCTAAGGCTTGAAACATCGATACATTGATACCAATATTTTTTTATATCGATAAATTCAAGAAATGGCAGAAAAGAGTTTGGTAATCATTTTTGCAGATGTTGAGCCGATTGAAAAAGTGCTTTCAGCTCGGCATGGCTATCCCTTTTATGGGTAGGGATCCAGTTGCGTATATTAGCCGTGCTTTCGATCTTTCGCGCGTTTTCCTTTTCAAGTGGAGCGTCAATTGGCGATTTCTACCGGAATCCGTCTTTCTCGATAAGCGGTCAGTGCAAACTGTACAGTGGAAGAAATATTTAGAGTAAGAGAGAATGAGTGAGTGAGAGATAATTTGTGCATACATCCTGCCATACTTGTATTCGGATAGCAGTCGACGGTGTGGCTCTCCTTGCAGATTGCACGCCACTCTGCTCGCTCTCCACGTTGTCGTCCTCTTTACCTTCGCCTACGTCATGTGGTTCAGGCACGCATAACATTCACTCGTTTCGATAATCAAAGAGGAGTGCTTTCTTCAGATCACATGGAGGCCTCATGAGGACGATTCGCCACTTGCAGCATGGAATTCGGACAAGGATAGGAACTAGTGGTAAGAGAGAGAGAGAGGGGGGGGGGAGAGTACGAGGAGCAATTGTGTGAATGATGTTATTGTACCTTTTCAGAAGCGTTGTATGCTCTCTTCACGGCTAATCTCATTGGCATTACGTTTGCGCGATCTTTGCACTACCAATTTTATTCGTGGTATGTTATACGTGACTGACAACAAAACAATTGCATGTTAGTCACTTAAAAAGAAAAAGAAGGTTCGCAAAAATGTGGATTAAATTCATGCTGCGTGAGTGTTGAAATAATTCAGGTATTATCATCAGCTGCCCTTCCTTCTCTTTCGAAATACCGCTCTTAACAATGGCTGCGTCCCATGGACCTCCATTGGCATCAAGTTGGTGCAACGTTTTTTTTTCTCTTTTTCCTCTGCTTATCTCCCTATCTCTGTTCTATTGTCTACAGATCAGCCATCTTGCTGGGCGTTGAGTATGCGTGGAATACGTACCCGTCGACGATACTCTCATCTGTCATCTTGCACGCATGCCATGGTGCCATTCTCGCGTACCTCGTCATTACGCGCACGCCGATGGAGAAACCTGTCAAGACGAAACTCTTCTAGTATCTTAGGGAGGTGGCGGAAGAGAGAGAGAGAGAGAGAAGGGCAGGGGTGGTGTAAGAGAGGGTATAGTCAGATTGTGATACAGAATATTCCGTGTGTTGTATTCACCGCACTGCCAAGTAATAATATCGTATCCGCACTACATGGTGGCGGCCTTTGAGGTAGACGCGGAAGGCATTCGATGATATTTGCATGACATTTACTGTATCGTCATACGCAACGTCGCCAAAACGCACCTTCTTTTATTAATTATTTAAAAATTGTTAATTACTTTTATATTTCATGTACGATTTGCTTTGCGAATTAGCCTTGCTCTTCCTTGGTAAACTTGGATGGCCCACGACGTACACATTTACATTATCCCGTATTCTTATATTTTTCCGCTTTACTTCTTTTTTAGGGGAATTCCTTTTGTGAATGGGAGAGATTGTTTATAGAAATTTTCCTCATTTTGATGTACAAAATATCGGGAAAGGGCGTTCGCCATGCGTGTTCGTCGCCTTCTCGTGTCGCCATCTGTGATAAATTTTCGTTCTCGTCGCCACTTTGGTCGCACAATTCAAGCATTAAGGCATTAAGGCATTAAGGCACGTCACATGAAACATTACGCATGAACAATGGCAAAGGAGGTGTGGGGGCTAAGAGCGACCTCGTCGTCGGAATCGCCAAAACCCATCATTTCGGCTCCACCGGGATAGTACTCGTGATACCTATAATGGACCGTTGAGTTCGCACGTTTTTAACGCTCACCGACACGTGCCGGCTTGTCCCCCTCTCTCATTCTCCGGTTCGTCTTCCATTAACACGTTGGCGACCGCAGCCTTTTTTGACCGCGCGCCGCGTGGGACCAAGCCATTTTTTGCGTCGTTTAATGCGTCCCAACCCCGGGACGCATTCTCCCACAGGAACCGTTTTTGCCTTGGTATTTTTAAAAAGCAAAAATTAAATGATAAGTACACGAGAAAATAGTAATAAATACACTAGAAAATGGCAATAAACTTTTATGCTGCGTCCCGGGCTCGGGACGCATTGTCGCCAACGTGTTAAAGAAGAAAGGGTAGTAAGGAACGTGATGCGCAGCCATAAAATAATAATATTATATCATAGCTTGTAAAGGCAGAGATAACCAGTAGGGGTTGTTTCTGCGTGTGCTTTTGTCAAGATCAATTGATTGAGGAGCGGGGAAGGAGTGGGTGTTGTATTGAGAAAGAGCGCGCGAGATGCACTTGGCTATCGAGCCATTCGTATTGTCATCACTTCAGGGGGGGGGGGGGGGTATGGGTAAGTTGGGGGGGGGGGGGTATGGGTAAGTTGGGGGTGGGGTAGATTATCCGGGGGGGGATTGGGCGTTATGTTAATTTGCATGTCTAATGTGCATGTTTTGTGAGCGTCTGTTGTCCTTGTTCAATCGCGCATGTCCGTCCTTGTCGTTTTTCCGACGTCGCCATTCTTAATTTCGTGACATTTAAAATTAATTTTGCAGTGGACACGCACCGAAGCGAAGAATCGACACCAGGCAGAGCAAGACGACGAAAAGCATGAGATTTTATTTCAAAGAGAGAAGAAGGGAGAGTAAGAGAGAGGAGAGAAAGATAGAGAGAAGAGAGAGAGAGGAGAGAAAGAGAGAGAAAGAGTTGTATTTTGAATGTAATTTTCAAGCTTGTATAGATCCATCGCCTTCGTCACAAGGATGGTACTTCTCGTCTTGGACACGCAAAAGGTTTGCATTTTCTTTTACTAAAAAAATTCGCAGAATCGACGCCCTCGTCAACGACGTCGTCTTCGTCAAGGGGGTTCGTCAAGTGCTGTTCAACTGCGTACTCTCAGTCCAATTTTTTTCTCACGCATTAGATTTTAATTTAGAAAGAGAGAGGAGAGAAAGCGAGAGAAAAGAGGAGAGAAGAGAGAGAGAGATGCTTTTCCGAATGTAATATCAAAGATTGCATACATTCGCCACCTTCGTCAGCGTTGGGCCTCTTCGCGTCGTCTGGAACGCGCAATCCTGGCCGTTGGGAGGTTTTCTTCCTCTTAATTTTATTTTCTCAATTCTATTTATTTTACAATTGTCTTTGAAAATTTTTTTTGCTGGTCCTCGGCCTCCTCGTGCTCCTCGGCCTCCTCGTGCTCCTCGTGCTCCTCGGCTTCCGCCTCGTGTACCTGCGATGTCATCTCCCCCCAAATACAACGTAAGCATCATTCATTTCTTTTTTCATGTTTGCATGTATATGTGTATTTCATCGAGCGCGTTTGTCACTTTTCTCTCCATTTCCTCGTTCTCTCCACTCTTGCGCACTTCTCGTTTCAGGCACGTTTCTGTGATGAAGTAAAGGGGGAAAGGGGGAGAGGGAGTATTGATGCGCGATTAGAAGTGTTCTTTCCAGGAGGGGGCGAGGTGATTCGTGTACGTGAGGTGTGAAGTGATAATTGATTTTTTTTGGCGGGAAAAAGGACTGGCAGATCAAACGGCACCCTCACTAATTGTAAGAACGAAAGGAACGCCCCCTCCCTTAGCTATCTACTTTTTCCTGCACAGAAAACACGTCTTAACGAGGATGTAGAGAATTATATCATAATTAGTCATTTTTTTACAAAACTTCTCGTTGGATGTGTGAAGAAGCTAGTTGTGTGTCTCTCGAAAGCACACTTTTTTTAATAGGTCGTTGTCTTGTGTGTTGCATTCTTCTGTACATTTCTGATAAAATGCTTTATACTCGTCAAGATATGCAAATGCGTACTGTCACTTATTACATGTGAGTAGTGTGTGCGGTGGCGAGTAATGGTGGATGGGGCCGAAACGATGGGAAAAGGGGGGAATATGGAGCGAAAGCATCAGCGGATTTCCCGAAAGTCGATAAGATCTGCGCTCCCTCCGATCGTTGGCGTGGGACGCGATGAGTAGAAGCGCCCCTGGCGCGCCTGCAAATGCTCCAATCAATCAACTCATCTTCCCTTAATCATCGAATTACTCGCATTGAATTGTATCATTTGTGACATTTAATTGCAACCTTTTTGAATTTTTTGAATCCCATCCGAGCGTGCTCCTGCGTGACGATTGACGCAAAGCATGCCTGATCCGCATGTTCAATTAACTTTCTCTCTCTCTCTCTCACTCCTCTCTTGGTTACTTTTTTTTCAACCTTAACCATGCACATCGCTAGCATTAATCACTTTCATTATCCGAAAGTCGCATGTGAACACGGCGATACCTGTGAGTACTGCGACGGCCGTATGAGAAGACTATCGTTGAATTCTACGATTTGTTCCTGCATATGCGCTCTCTTTTTGGCAAGTATCAAGAGCGCGTCCTCCAAAAGTGGACAACTAAGAATGGTCTCCTCCTAAAGTGAACGTCAGCCTTGCCCAACCTGTGTCCTTCGATCCAAGACTTCGTCGCGCACCGTATAATCCTCTTTCACAACTTTTTCGTTTTCCGCGCTCCTTTTGAACTCACTCCTCTCGGAGCACATCAACGCCGCCAGTTCTTCCTGTGAGTGTGCATTGGTGAACGCCGTCATCAGCCCCTCTACACTTCCCTTATTTCTGTGTTCTCTCTCTCCCTCCCCCCCCTCTCTCTCTCTCTCTCCCTCTCTCTCAATCTGCTACCGTCGTGCAATTCTTGTACGGCTCGGCGCTCCACATGGCGGCGTCCATCTCTTTATGCATCTGCTCGGCGGTCTTGCCGCGCAGCGCGGATAAGTCGACGCGCGGCTGATGCGCCATCCACGCTCGACCCGCGGCGGCGTTCGCGCGCTCATTTGTCTCGTCGTTGCCTCTTCTTCAACATTCGAATAATAATTTTAAAAAAAACTTGGCAATTCAGGCAGCAGAACTGACGGCGTCGTTGTCGACGACGATGGCTGCGTGACTGTTTCGCTCGGCGTGTCGAGGACACACCGTCGCTTCGACAAATTGGCACTCTGAACGGGAGGAGCCGTGGACACCTCGACGTCGTCGTCGTCGTCCAGGGTGATCACCTTGCTTGTTGCTTCTGACTTCTGATGTTAGGAAAAGATGAAGGCGAAAAATGGAAAGGGAAAAAAAGTCAAGGGTGGATCGAAGGACTTGCTCCTTTACGACATACATGTACGCAGAAAATGTCAAGAAGTCAACGAAACGAACGACCACCGAAGCTCTCGACGAACGACCGCTGCGAAGAGGCCGCTCTGCGGGAGAATCATCGTCCAATGGCGCGCCATCTCTACAACTTCTCGCCACTACCGTAACCACACGACTGTTTATATATAAGATAAAGTATGCAAGATGGCTCTAAGCAATTAAATGTTCATGGTGAACGAGAAGCGAGACCGACACATGGGGTGGCATGAGCGCGGGAGAAGGCGCACATCGTGCAGTGTAGGTCGATGCCGACGTCGCGCTGCCACGCATCCGAACTGTCCTGCTGACAGACGAAAAGAAGAGTGACTTCTTTTTGCCTGTCGCCGTGCTTGTCGTCCCTGCACGCTAACGCATTATTAAAAGTACATTTTAAAAGTCGATATGGAAATTAATTTTTGAGTTCGTATTAAAAAATGGTGCATGCCCGTTGCAGTGGGAGTACGAAGAGGTTGCGTTGGGGCCGCCGCCGCAGCGGCTGCGCGCGTTTTTCTGGTCGCGTTTGCGGATGGATTGCGCGCGGAGTTCGCTTGGGAAGTCACCGAAGACTGTGACTCGACGTCATCTCTGTCATCACATTTCCATTCAAAATACGTGGAGGGAATGCCAAAAAAATGCGGAGAAGATTCTCATTGAGGCTCTGACGTCCGGATACGCGCATCTCCTGTGGAAAGAAAGG
This sequence comes from Digitonthophagus gazella, assembly GCA_036711955.1. Classification (NCBI taxonomy): domain Eukaryota; kingdom Metazoa; phylum Arthropoda; class Insecta; order Coleoptera; family Scarabaeidae; genus Digitonthophagus; species Digitonthophagus gazella. The sequence goes on from JASCIT010000161.1 coordinate 18,259, forward strand.
ACGAACCGATTCAAGGTGAGCGAGTCGATCGCCGGTACGAGAGTGCTGGACGATTGGCTGTTCGTTGCGAAGATGTCGTCGTCGTCGTCTTCGTCGATAGGGATAATAGGCTTAGCTTGACGGACGGCACGTTGGTCACGCGCAGGCACCCCACGACGCTGCATCTGCGTAGGCGGCGGCGGAAGCGGACGCACAAACGATGCCTGGCTGTCGGAAGGGCACGACCTGACATGGGCGCCATTCTAATTTTATCTTTCGAATTAAAGAAGTGTGCGTTTGTGGGCGTTTAATACCTTGAAAAATATTGTATTAACCGTGCTATTCCGTCACATTTTTAGGCAGCTGTGGCACTTTTTCGCAGTAAATATGTAAAAATGACCATAAAACCCTAAAAAAATGCGTATTTCGTTCGTACGACGCAGCACAGACGATTGCGGTCGTACCAGCTGAGAAGGGTGGGTGGTAGAGCCGCGGCGACAGACACCCTCCCTCTCTGCGAATCCACTCATGGAACCCGTCGTCGTAGTCGCTTCATTCGCCCTATCACTCCTCCCACCCGCACTCGTCGTCAACTGCATCAAAGGGAAAGATCCGCCAAAAAAGGTAGGCTCAAGACAGAGAAAGTCTTTCCCATTCTAAGCCGGAAAGAGGCGCTTCATCACGCCGCCCATCCATTTATCAGCAGTTGACTATGTCGATGCTCTCCATTATGCCGCCCCAGCAACCCGGCCGCAGCCAAGGATGCGCCATGCCAAAAGACGTGGGTTACCTTGTACATACCGTACGCCAAACGCAGGGCACATTTCTGCTCTTTTTTTTATTCGGTAAACATTGACATTTTGCAGAATGTGACAGCGTGAAGAGGGGGTGCGTGCATTTCTTTTCCCTTTCTCCTCGATGCCACCCACGCGGCCTTCCCACAAAGTAACCCCCCCTCCTCTGCATCAATAGCGCATTCAATTCATAATCTGGCAACAAAAAAGAATGGCAACGAAGTGATATAGTGGCAAGAAGCACCCGAGTCCAGCATTATTTGGAGCTACCCTCGCGAGGTTCACCGTTACTCCCTCCTCCCCCCACCCCCGTTATTCTCATCACTTCTTCACAAATGGCCAAAGGAACATTAAAAAAAATTCAAGTTACAACTTTCTTATTGTTAAAGAACTATGGAATCCTTTCTGCCAATAGAAATTGCCTTTAAACTACAAAAAGATCATCAATTCTGACTCGTCGCCCAGCGGCGTCTCTGCCGCCAGTATTTCGAGCGTTTCCGACTCTCTCAATGATGACGCCGACGTGTCCGCTGTCAAGTTGCTCGTTATTTTTGATTTTTCCTAAAAAGAACAGGCATATTTCTGCTGGTACCCAAAATGGTACGGTTTTGAACGAGTAGCCAACGAGTAGCCATTCATGGAATGGGAGGAGGAAAAAAGGAAAAAGCATGGCAAAGCGGTATTTTTGCTCCACAACTCGGCGGCAATGCCAACGCTTGTCAAATCCCTCATCTCTCTCTCCCCTTCCGCACCATGCACAGTCACCACGTCCCCCCCTCCCCCCTATTACGCAATCGCATTACCGTGAAGAAGTCGTTAATCTTCGTCCTTTTCGGTGGCTGCGTCGACGGCGCCAGCGTGTCGGCTTCGCTGCGCTTCGTGCCGCGAGCGTCCAGTCGCTCGACGACAAAACATGACGTGCCGATGCGAACTCTCTCGCCTCCCACGAGAAGACGCCCTTTCTGCACCCACCTCGGATCTCTCTCTATCTGTCTATCTATCGACCTTACTCTCTCTCTCTCTCTCACACACACAATCAGCACGCCTTCCCTAGCATAACCAATTAATGGAGATCGTGACGGTATCTGCCGTCCGGACTGACCAACCTTGACGAGCTGCGCGCCATCGACGAACGTACCGAACGTCGACGTGTCCTCCAGCATTACGCCATCCTGTCAACGACGATGCCGACATTGACAAAAAAAGGCCCACAGTGATAACTCTCCCCCGTAATGTTTATTATAAGAGCTGCACGCTCGCTCTCCCCCTCCCCCTCCCACTCCGCCCATCACCTAACCACCGATTCTCCTCTGTTCTCCACATTCCCTCTCTCTTACCATCGTCCACGTCAACTCGGCGTGTTCGCGCGAGACGCCTGCAGCCGCGATGTCTAGCGCAATAGCGCATGTCTTCGGATTGCGGCCAATCTTCGCAGAGCGTGACGTCGCCGACAGCGTACACAACGCAACTGCCGAGTCGAATAACGCTATTCTACGGGAAGACGACGGCAACCCGCCCCCCCCCCCTTCCAAGTACTTAACCTCATTTTAAAGAAAAAAATGTCCCTCTCTTTTCATTCTGCAAAAAAAACTCCACAACGTACCGCTCTCCCCTGACCGCTTGATTTGAAACATGTGTAACCCTCCTGTAAAAACTAATTGAATTGTGTCCTCTATTTCCCTTTGTTCCCAAAAGTAAAATCACGTATTGCCAACGTGTATGCGTGTGTGCTAAAAACATGTAATTGAAAGGTACGACAATTTATCGAACCAGAAAATCAACAAGAACAAGTGAAACAGCTTAGAACTGGATGACTCCACCCTTGGACTTCTTCTGGCCACCGAGCTCGAAGTGTTTGCATCGCTTGATAGCGAGCTGCTTGCGGTGTTTGCATTCGGCGCACTCCATCCTCAGCACGATCTTCTTGGTGGTCTTGGCCTTCTTTCTGAAGATGGGCTTCGTCTGACCTCCGAATCCGGCTTGCTTGCGATCGTAACGGCGACGACCTGTAAGAAAAATACTGTTAGCACAGAATGAGCGTGATTAAAAAAACTAAAACAAAAGGTAACTCAATGCATACTTCTTTGCCTGTTGTCAGGATAATTGAGAAAAATCAAACGAATTAAGCTTCATTTCCAAAAATTCAAACATGCACCAATATCTATCAAAAAAATTCGTTTCGATATTTACACATGACTTTTTTCTAAGACCAATAAATTCACTCCTCCATTTCAAAATAATTAAGGAAAAAGCGAGGCTTAGTCACGGTATATCATATAGAAAAAAATCTGATCTAATTTCGTTCAATCATCCCCATTTTAATATGCAGAAATTTACAATTTAAAATATGCGTAGTTGCAAGCGAGAATCGAAACCAACATTTCTCATTGCAGTAATTAGTAACGCTCCAAGCTAAATGTCACAAAAGTTTAATATAGTTTAAAAAACTTAGTGCCCCATTTTCAGCAAAATGCGAACAGGAAATAATCAGTTCAGAATTTTGTGCACAATGGTAAACGGAATTAGAGTAGTTTAAATAGAAAAAATTAGATGTAAAACTTGAGAGCTGCATGTATATTTCAACGATTTAAAAACGCCGGATTCTTGAAAAATATTTTCAGGAAATTGCTTTTGCTATTGTATTTAACCACATATTTAATATTTCATTAGTATTTTCTCAAGTCTGAAATATTTTTTACAAACTAAAAATGTATTTTTTCCCAAAAGCTTGTTTATTCCCAATTATACTTCCCAAATGCGTAGTTCAACGAATATACATTTCACACGCCACGTTTACTAACCACATAATTTTCGATGAGGTAAATATACTTTTACATACCAATTGCGCACCCACATAGATCTTACCATAAGTAAATTTCATTTGCAAAAACTAACCCTGAGCGCAGGACGAGTCCTTTCCCTTCTTGTACTGGGTCACCTTGTGGTTGGTGTGCTTGCGGCACTTGCCGTTGCAGAACGTCCTTCTAGTTTTCGGGACGTTGACCATCTTACCTATGAAAAAAAACTTCGAGTGCACAACGGAAGTGGCCAACAAATGTAGCACTTAATTTGTACTTTTAACTAAATTTAACATGCTTTTAATATCACGCAGACGTTACGTCATCAGAAAAGTCCATCGTAAAGACACACGGCAAAACATAACGGGGATTTAATATTTAAAAACTAAAAAAATAAAACTTCAAGTTAGAAGGGTTGCTCACCGTATTCGTGCGTTCTATTTAGTGTCGGCATAGGACCATCAGGGCGAACGAAGAATAACTGGATTTAAGGACTACTGTGATTTGTGTTGAGGTGCCTTAACGCTGTCATAGCATCTAGATACATTTTCACGAATTGTTTTTCTTATTATTTACTCTCGACAAACTTTTTTGCGTCAATGTTGTTTCTAAGTTTAATTGTATACTGCACTTCCATTTGCCTTTGCCACAGCAATGCGTATTTCTGTCTTTTTGCAGGGGGAACAACATGGCGGCGGAGATCAAACCCAACCACACGCTTTACATTAATAATCTCAATGAAAAAGTTAAAAAAGCCGGTACGTTACTTATATTGCTCAATGTAGAAAATGCCTCTACATCGCCAACTTGCTAAAATGGCTTCAGAGTAGCTTATTTCGATTTTTTTTACAGAGTTGCAAAAGGCTTTACATGCAATCTTTGCGCAGTTCGGAGAAATTGTCTCCATCATGTCCTTCGGAACTCTCCGCATGAGGGGACAGGTGAGCTCTTTTTAACAGTCATTTAAAGGCGTTTTATATCGTGCCTACAAAAATGAAAGGAGAGCAATAAAAATACGAAACTTTTTGCAAAAATTGGTGAAACTGTTGCGCAATGAGGCATAAAGAAAATAAACCTATGAAAGGAAAATGCGTACCACCGATGCAAATTCGGCGACCGTGACGTCATTGCACTATGGACGTCACGCGTCGTTTGTAGGCTCACGTCATCTTCCGCGACATTACGTCGGCGACGAATGCTCTGCGGTCGATGCAGGGATTCCCCTTCTACGATAAGCCCATGGTTTGCGTTGTTCTGCAATAATTAAATATTATTTCTCGTTTTGAAATAATTAAATATTGAAAACTTTGTAATGACACTCTTCAGCGAATTCAATTTGCCCGCGAGGATTCTGATGTCATCGCGAAGGTGAAGGGAACGTACGTTGACAGGCCGAAGAAGCACCAAGGGCGTGTTCAGAAGATCAAGAAGGAGAAGGCACCGAAAATCAAGGGCAGCAAGGTTGGCTGGAGACTCGTCGGCAGCGGAAGGACAACATGAAATATTAGTGGCGAGCGTCGCGTCCAATGACACCATGCGACGAAGAAAGTCAGGGAAAAAGGGGAATTGTATTTCAGACAGCCGGTTTCGACGGTCCTTCTCAGCCGAACAAAATCCTCTTCTGTACGAATCTTCCCGACGAGACGACGCCCGAAATGCTTCACATTCTTTTCCAGTCGTTCGTTTTCCTTCTTGAGTTTATTTTAAATAACTTATTTTAACAATTCTAACAGTCGTCGTTACTCAATTTTGCAAAGCCTTATCAATACGCAGGTTCCCGGGTCTGAAGGATATTCGTATGGTGCCGAACCGTACCGGCATTGCCTTCGTCGAGTTTGAGTCCGAGGCTGAAGCTGGACCCGCCAGACAGGTTAGCCTCATAGAGAGAGAGAGGAGGATGCAATGCCCCCCTCCACTAATTGTAAGAAGATGAGATACATTGCGAAATGTGATAGAGAGTGCAACCTTGGTGATTAAACCATCGCATTTTGCTTAAATTGTTTGTAGGCGCTGAATAACTTCAAGATAACGCCGAACCAGCAGATGAAGGTGGACTATGCGAAGAAGTAAAGTGCGCACACGAGTATTTCGTCATTTTTGCATTTTTTGTCTGATGATGCAAACTCTTTACCGCCCTCCCTCCCTCCTCTGCCTCTTTCGAACTTTCCGAGCGAACACTTTGGTGTCGCCCGCATGCAATACTTCCCTAATTTATTGCCGCCTTTTTTCTCTAAATCCATCATTCAAAAATTTGATAATTGAAACTCCATCTTTCTCTTTGGTGACGTCTTTGTTCTCAGCCATTAGGCCTAGTTAT
>JASCIT010000162.1:5000-12500 GCA_036711955.1 Digitonthophagus gazella
GCACGCGGTGTTCCCAAGCGGTCACCCATCCAAGTACTGACCGCGCCCGACTTTGCTTAACTTCGGTGATCGGACGAGAACCGGTGCTTTCAAAGTGGTATGGCCGTTGCCTACAGTTTATGCGTCTCCATAGAATGATAACAAGGGTCAGAGAGAGGCGGACTGAAATGTCCGCCCACTGAAGGTTCCGTTTACGTTTCATACCGCGAGCGTCCCGGAAAGCGAGGGTCGAAGCGAACGTCGAGCGGTGTTTCGGCGATCCGTCGGAAGGCTACATGCCAAAATTTGCCGGGCCCTGCGCGCCGGAAATGTTCGAAAACCGCTCGGGGGGGAGATTATCTATACCGCCCACTGAAGGGTTTTATGTACGTTCGGCGACCGCGAGCGACGACGAAGAAAGTTTCAAATCCGGCATCGAGCGATATTCTTTGATTCCATCCTGACCGAGAAGTCGAAAATTCACCGACTAAATGTATCCGGCCAGTCCGCAGGCCGGCGGTAATCGAAACACAGCGGACCTACAGGCCGCCCACTGAAGGGTTTGGGTACGTTCGGCGACCGCAGAGCGACGGCGACGAAAGTTCAAATCCGGCATCGAGCGATATTCTTTGATTCCATCCTGACCGAGAAGTCGAAAATTCAACGACGAAAAGTAGCCGCCGCGTCCGCGGGCCGGCGGTAAGCGAAACACCGCGGACCTACAGGCCGCCCACTGAAGGGTTTTGGGTACGTTCGGCGACCGCGAGCGACGGCGAGGAAAGTTCAAATCAGGCATCGAGCGATATTCTTGGATTCCTTCCTGACCGAGAAGTCGAAAATTCACCGACGAAAAGTAGCCGCCGCGTCCGCCGGCCGGCGGTAAGCGAAACACCGCGGACCTACAGGCCGCCCACTGAAGGGTTTTGGGTACGTTCGGCGACCGCGAGCGACGGCGAGGAAAGTTCAAATCCGGCATCGAGCGATATTCTTGGATTCCTTCTTAACCGAGAACTCGGAAATTCACCGACGAAAAGTAGCCGCCGCGTCCGCAGGCCGGCGCTAGCCGAAAATCCGCGGATCGGCAGGTCGCCCACGGAAGGGTTCGCCCGCGGAACGGTCCCGAACGACCGGCCGGCCTCGCCCGCCCGCCGTTCCGTCAGATTCGCGCGTCCCGACTCCGAACCCGGTTCGACCGAATTTTCGACAAAGTCACCATTTACACCCCGCCGGACCGGTTTTTAGGGGACCTCGCCGAGAATCCCGATAGGCTTTCCGACCCAACATTACTAAGACCGTAGGGCGACCGTGACATTACCTCGAACCATGGCCCGCAGATAATAGTAGGGCAGCAGTCGACCGCGAGGTCGGCTGGTGTCCGTCGGCTTGTAGCGATGTAAACGTATGGTGTCTATAACGTCCGTGAAAGAGTACTGTGGTGAGTGCTGCCTCTATTTTGTCGTTTTCACGGTTCCGGACCCGTACACGAAAGTTTGCATTTTTTAGCGGGATCCTTTCTCAATTCGCACCGCGATGTCCGAGAGCCATAATATAAGGATCGCTGCTAAGTCTCTCGCGCGCGCGTGAAATTCACAGCAAGCCTGCGGGGCAATCCGGACGTAAAATACTCCAGATGTCCCATTTGCCGGCAAATATAAGCGTTTACCGCTGGTCGGTTCTCCGACAACACAAAATTTGCAACAACTCCAAAGATTTATCCGAGCGAATATGCGTTCGACACAGATTTTTATAACCAAGACGCTTTCAATCTAGCGACGAATGTGTCCGAGAATATGTGAAAGCTGTTTACGGGCAAAAGTAAAGTCCGACAATTTTTTATTACCAGAGAGATATAATTTTTTTGAAACACGGACGATGAGGACGGATGAGGGCGGGCGGCGGGGCCATATCGAAAACGGGGAACACGCACCGAAAAGGGGTAGACGATGTGGCGGCGATTGTTGAGTAGTTCTCCTACGAAACCTTGTGCCGCCGCGCTCTCTCCTTAGTACCGTGCCGTCGTTGCTGCGCCAGTAGATCAGAGCCCGTTGTTCTTGTCGTTCTCAAAAATTATTATATAAAAAAAAGGCACGTTTGGTCGGCGCGCGTTCGCCGCGGTCGACTGTGCCGAGCGTCCAGCGAACGGGATCATTTATTAGTTCGACCGTCGGGCGCCGTCGTCCCAGTTTCGTCGTCGTCTCGACGTAGGGTGCGTTGCGATAAATGATCGTCCCTCCGCACAATCATACGACCGCCAATAAACGAAAACCAATAATCCCCGTCCAGCCACAACCGCACCTGCCGCGCAATGGTCTTCGAAGTGCGTCGCGCCCGTAACTAAGCGTTCTCTCGACTTTTTTTCGCAAAGAGGAGAGCATGAACGCGCGGGCGCGGTATTAGCGCACGGTCGACCGAAACACGGAGCACCAGATATAATATATCACGTATATTATAGAGAGTACTCTGCGGCAGAGCGGGGCGGGCGGTCGTCGATGGGCGTTTCGATGAGTGCGAGTCGTTTTGTGCGAATAATAAACGCAGGGACGTCTTTATCTCCTCCATCCGCCATCAACGTCGAGAACGTACGAACGGACGAGAGGACGATGACGGAAAATCTCGCCGTGTTCGAACCGAGTTTGCTGCGGACGCTTGTTTGTCTGTTCGTCGTAGGGAGGCGGCCGTCGCCGCAGTCGCTGTCGAGAAGTGTCTGAAAGCCTCTTCTTCGTTTAACGACGAAGATCAACGGTTTTTGCTCTCGGCCGGCCGGCTGGCCGTCGTTCTCGATCCGAACGGCTAACAGCTCCCTGGTTGATCCTGCCAGTAGTCATATGCTTGTCTCAAAGATTAAGCCATGCATGTCTCAGTACAAGCCAAATTAAGGTGAAACCGCGAAAGGCTCATTAAATCAGTTATGGTTCCTTAGATCGTACCCACATTTACTTGGATAACTGTGGTAATTCTAGAGCTAATACATTGCAAACAGAGCTCCGACCGGAGACGGAAGGAGCGCTTTTATTAGATCAAAACCAATCGGTGGCGGGTCAAACCGTTACCGTACACCTTGGTGACTCTGAATAACTTTTTGCTGATCGCACGGTCTCGCACCGGCGACGCATCTTTCAAATGTCCTGCCTTATCAACTGTCGATGGTAGGTTCTGCGCCTACCATGGTTGTAACGGGTAACGGGGAATCAGGGTTCGATTCCGGAGAGGGAGCCTGAGAAACGGCTACCACATCCAAGGAAGGCAGCAGGCGCGCAAATTACCCACTCCCGGCACGGGGAGGTAGTGACGAAAAATAACGATACGGGACTCATCCGAGGCCCCGTAATCGGAATGAGTACACTCTAAAACCCTTTAACGAGGATCAATTGGAGGGCAAGTCTGGTGCCAGCAGCCGCGGTAACACCAGCTCCAATAGCGTATATTAAAGTTGTTGCGGTTAAAAGCTCGTAGTCGAATTTGTGTCCCGCGCCGCCGGTTCATCGCTCGCGGTGTCAACTGGCGTGTCCGCGGGACGTCCTGCCGGTGGGCTTAGCTCTTGTCGGGCGGCCCAATCTCAATCCACCGCGGTGCTCTTTACTGAGTGTCGAGGTGGGCCGGCACGTTTACTTTGAACAAATTAGAGTGCTTAAAGCAGGCTAAAACATCGCCTGAATACTGTGTGCATGGAATAATGGAATAGGACCTCGTTCTATTTTGTTGGTTTTCGGAACCCCGAGGTAATGATTAATAGGAACGGATGGGGGCATTCGTATTGCGACGTTAGAGGTGAAATTCTTGGATCGTCGCAAGACGGACAGAAGCGAAAGCATTTGCCAAAACGCTTTCATTGATCAAGAACGAAAGTTAGAGGTTCGAAGGCGATCAGATACCGCCCTAGTTCTAACCATAAACGATGCCAGCTAGCGATCCGCCGACGTTCCTCCGATGACTCGGCGGGCAGCTTCCGGGAAACCAAAGCTTTTGGGATCCGGGGGGAAGTATGGTTGCAAAGCTGAAACTTAAAGGAATTGACGGAAGGCACCACCAGGAGTGGAGCCTGCGGCTTAATTTGACTCAACACGGGAAACCTCACAGGCCGGACACCGGAAGGATTGACAGATTGAGAGCTCTTTCTTGATTCGGTGGGTGGTGGTGCATGGCCGTTCTTAGTTGGTGGAGCGATTTGTCTGGTTAATTCCGATAACGAACGAGACTCTAGCCTGCTAACTAGGCGTATTTTCGACATCTCAAAGGTCGCCGGCCCGGCGTTCGCGTCGCGGTCGCGCGCGATTTTTACTGTCGGCGTACAATTAATTCTTCTTAGAGGGACAGGCGGCTTCTAGCCGCACGAGATTGAGCAATAACAGGTCTGTGATGCCCTTAGATGTTCTGGGCCGCACGCGCGCTACACTGAAGGAATCAGCGTGTCTTCCCTGGCCGAGCGGCCCGGGTAACCCGTGAACCTCCTTCGTGCTAGGATTGGGGCTTGCAATTGTTCCCCATGAACGAGGAATTCCCCAGTAAGCGCGAGTCATAAGCTCGCGTTGATTACGTCCCTGCCCTTTGTACACACCGCCCGTCGCTACTACCGATTGAATGATTTAGTGAGGTCTTCGGACCGGTACGCGGCGGAGTTTCGACGTCGCCGATGTTGCTGGGAAGATGACCGAACTTGATCATTTAGAGGAAGTAAAAGTCGTAACAAGGTTTCCGTAGGTGAACCTGCGGAAGGATCATTAACGTAACGCGAACGCAAAAATAAAGTCGTCGCGTCGTTAAATAGTGTATCCGCTCTCGGAGCTGTGCGCTTTCGCCAACGAACCACCCGTCCGCGCCTGTGTTATATCACTTGTGGACGCGCTATAAACGCGAGTGCGTGACAAGAGAAGCCTCCCTTCGCGAAAGCGATGGGCGGAGGCGTCCGCCGGTTCGCGTAGCCGTTCTTAATCAAGTAGTAGACAGGTGTAGCTCGGGCAAGTAGTTGGCAGCAGTAGAGCGACCCCGGGAAAAGACAGCATAGAGTAAACGACACGCGTCGTGGTCGGCCGGGCGCATACATGGCAGACGTGTTCGCCGAGATGGCGTTACTCAGTCGCCGCCCGCCGACCGCCGCAATAGAGCGGCAAGCGCGGCCGCACACGTTCTCTTACGATAACGAAGGGAAGACGCAGCGGCGGTGATAGCCGATCGTTCGCCGGCGGCGATGTGATCGCGTCGAACGAAATACGACGCGTCCTCGTCCGAGAGCGAACGTCGACCACCGACCGCGCGCACCCCTTCGGCGTTTGGCGTGTTGCGCCGTCGTCTTTGCCGCAGTCGTTATAAAACCAGGTCGAGAGAAAGGAGAGGACGAGCGGATATTACTAAGTAATAATACCGTTCGCTACCTTTCCGCGCTCCTCCCCGAGTATCACGCGCGCCTTTCGATGGCGCGGCTCGGTGTGCGGGCGGCGCGCTCTCGCCTTTTCGAACAGTTCTTTGGCTCGAATTACTCTTTTCAAAAAATAGCGTATATTATGTTTAGAGGAAGACGTTCTTCCGTCGCTAGACGACGGTATCTCGGCAGGCTAACGCCGGCGCTTCCGACCGACCGAACGATAGTCCGTCGGTCGAATACCGTGCGCCGAGGGTACGACAACGATATAACAAAAAACGTTCTTCGGGTACCTATCGTCGCGGAAGACCGTGGCGTCGCCAATGTCGACGCCCGACCGACGAACAGGAGAAGCGCGCCCGGAGCGCGAACTCCGACGGTGGTTAAATGATCTTCGCCCGAACGAAAACTTTGTTGTTGTTCAGTACACCTCGCACGACGACGACGGCGATGAAGTCGACGACGGAGGCCGAACGAGTGCCGCCGAGAGCGCGTCACCGGGACATCCCGTTGTTAATCAACGGGCGGTAGAACGCGCGCGTCTCTTCGGCAGTCAGTCCGCTGCGAGAGAGATAGAGCAAAAACGCCTGTTGAAAGCGTTGCACGAACGAAACTAGCCAAAATCCGCCGCAGCACCGCGAGTGTGCTCGTGGCGTAGTTACGAATAAGTAACGTGATATAAAAGATTACCCTGAACGGTGGATCACTTGGCTCGTGGGTCGATGAAGAACGCAGCTAATTGCGCGTCAAATTGTGAACTGCAGGACACTTGAACATCGACACTTCGAACGCACATTGCGGTCTTCGGATACTGTTCCTGGACCACTCCTGGCTGAGGGTCGTTTCAATTTCCACGACTGCCGGGCGTGCTAAGGCGCCGTTAAACGGCGCTCGCCGTGGCAAGTATATGGCCGTTCGAGCGCCTCCAATGAGCCGATCGGGACGCCTTCGAATCTTCGTTGGCGTCGTTCTCGGACGGAGGAACGCGCGTCGGCTTAAATTACAGCCTGTGTACCGGTTGCGGCTGATATACCATCGCGCACTTGCGTTTAGCATTTGTCGCGAGCGTCAGTCCGTGACTCGACATCGGTCGACGTGTCAGAGATAGGTATATTTTTAGCGGATGAACGAGCTGGTCTTCGTGCTTATCGTACGCCTGAAGCGTGTCGCGCGCCTCCGGTACGTTTAACCACGTTTAAGGATTACGCCGCAATTAATCCCAAAATATATATGTTGTGGGAACGGGCGTTCGCCCTGTGGCTGCCGAGGACGGCGGCCGACGCAAGACGTCCTTAGAGTCGTCGTCGTCTCAGGTCGTTCTACGTCCTCTGGGTGTTAACAGCCGCGACGAACGTGTCTACGTTTGACAACTTATCGTCGTCTGACCGATAGATCGAGCGTCCGGGGCAGTAGTTTTTTATTATTATTTAAATGATAATATAAGACGAACCCGTTCGTCGTCCAAAGTGGCGACGACGGACCCGGCCGGCGGCGTGCCGCTTAAACCGGAGGCTTTTTACTACCATACATTTATAAGCAAGCGGGCGAGCAAGCAAGCGGAGCGCGCATTAGCCGTGCTCTCTGCTGCTGCCGTGCTGTGCTGTAAACGAAAACGCGACCTCAGAGCAGGTGAGGCTACCCGCTGAATTTAAGCATATTACTAAGCGGAGGAAAAGAAACTAACTAGGATTCCCTCAGTAGCGGCGAGCGAACAGGGAAGAGCCCAGCACCGAATCCCGCGGCCGGAAACGGACGCCGGGAAATGTGGTGTTAGGGAGGATCCGCTATCCGAGATCGCACGGCGAGCCCAAGTCCTTCTTGAACGGGGCCACTTACCCAGAGAGGGTGCCAGGCCCGTAGAGGCGGCCGTCGGTAGCGGGAGGATCTCTCCTCAGAGTCGGGTTGCTTGAGAGTGCAGCCCTAAGTGGGTGGTAAACTCCATCTAAGGCTAAATATGACCACGAGACCGATAGCGAACAAGTACCGTGAGGGAAAGTTGAAAAGAACTTTGAAGAGAGAGTTCAATAGTACGTGAAACCGTTCAGGGGTAAACCTGAGAAACCCGAAAGGTCGAAAGGGGAGATTCAACGCGATACGTTGCTCGCGAGCGACGCGTGATGTGACGGGCAGCCGCTTCGCGGTTGGCAAGCTCGCTGCACGCGCCG
>JASCIT010000162.1:17500-25000 GCA_036711955.1 Digitonthophagus gazella
AGTCGAAAATTTCACCGACGAAAAGTAGCCGCCGCGTCCGCGGGCCGGCGGTAAGCGAAACACCGCGGACCTACAGGCCGCCCACTGAAGGGTTTTGGGTACGTTCGGCGACCGCGAGCGACGGCGAGGAAAGTTCAAATCAGGCATCGAGCGATATTCTTGGATTCCTTCCTGACCGAGAAGTCGAAAATTCACCGACGAAAAGTAGCCGCCGCGTCCGCCGGCCGGCGGTAAGCGAAACACCGCGGACCTACAGGCCGCCCACTGAAGGGTTTTGGGTACGTTCGGCGACCGCGAGCGACGGCGAGGAAAGTTCAAATCCGGCATCGAGCGATATTCTTGGATTCCTTCTTAACCGAGAACTCGGAAATTCACCGACGAAAAGTAGCCGCCGCGTCCGCAGGCCGGCGCTAGCCGAAAATCCGCGGATCGGCAGCTCGCCCACGGAAGGGTTCGCCCGCGGAACGGTCCCGAACGACCGGCCGGCCTCGCCCGCCCGCCGTTCCGTCAGATTCGCGCGTCCCGACTCCGAACCCGGTTCGACCGAATTTTCGACAAAGTCACCATTTACACCCCGCCGGACCGGTTTTTAGGGGACCTCGCCGAGAATCCCGATAGGCTTTCCGACCCAACATTACTAAGACCGTAGGGCGACCGTGACATTACCTCGAACCATGGCCCGCAGATAATAGTAGGGCAGCAGTCGACCGCGAGGTCGGCTGGTGTCCGTCGGCTTGTAGCGATGTAAACGTATTGGTGTCTATAACGTCCGTGAAAGAGTACTGTGGTGAGTGCTGCCTCTATTTTGTCGTTTTCACGGTTCCGGACCCGTACACGAAAGTTTGCATTTTTTAGCGGGATCCTTTCTCAATTCGCACCGCGATGTCCGAGAGCCATAATATAAGGATCGCTGCTAAGTCTCTCGCGCGCGCGTGAAATTCACAGCAAGCCTGCGGGGCAATCCGGACGTAAAATACTCCAGATGTCCCATTTGCCGGCAAATATAAGCGTTTACCGCTGGTCGGTTCTCCGACAACACAAAATTTGCAACAACTCCAAAGATTTATCCGAGGCGAATATGCGTTCGACACAGATTTTTATAACCAAGACGCTTTCAATCTAGCGACGAATGTGTCCGAGAATATGTGAAAGCTGTTTACGGGCAAAAGTAAAGTCCGACAATTTTTTATTACCAGAGAGATATAATTTTTTTGAAACACGGACGATGAGGACGGATGAGGGCGGGCCATATCGAAAACGGGGAACACGCAGCCGAAAAGGGGTAGACGATGTGGCGGCGATTGTTGAGTAGTTCTCCTACGAAACCTTGTGCCGCCGCGCTCTCTCCTTAGTACCGTGCCGTCGTTGCTGCGCCAGTAGATCAGAGCCCGTTGTTCTTGTCGTTCTCAAAAATTATTATATAAAAAAAAGGCACGTTTGGTCGGCGCGCGTTCGCCGCGGTCGACTGTGCCGAGCGTCCAGCGAACGGGATCATTTATTAGTTCGACCGTCGGGCGCCGTCGTCCCAGTTTCGTCGTCGTCTCGACGTATGGTGCGTTGCGATAAATGATCGTCCCTCCGCACAATCATACGACCGCCAATAAACGAAAACCAATAATCCCCGTCCAGCCACAACCGCACCTGCCGCGCAATGGTCTTCGAAGTGCGTCGCGCCCGTAACTAAGCGTTCTCTCGACTTTTTTTCGCAAAGAGGAGAGCATGAACGCGCGGGCGCGGTATTAGCGCACGGTCGACCGAAACACGGAGCACCAGATATAATATATCACGTATATTATAGAGAGTACTCTGCGGCAGAGCGGGCGGGCGGTCGGTCGATGGGCGTTTTTCGATGAGTGCGAGTCGTTTTGTGCGAATAATAAACGCAGGGACGTCTTTATCTCCTCCATCCGCCATCAACGTCGAGAACGTACGAACGGACGAGAGGACGATGACGGAAAATCTCGCCGTGTTCGAACCGAGTTTGCTGCGGACGCTTGTTTGTCTGTTCGTCGTAGGGAGGCGGCCGTCGCCGCAGTCGCTGTCGAGAAGTGTCTGAAAGCCTCTTCTTCGTTTAACGACGAAGATCAACGGTTTTTGCTCTCGGCCGGCCGGCTGGCCGTCGTTCTCGATCCGAACGGCTAACAGCTCCCTGGTTGATCCTGCCAGTAGTCATATGCTTGTCTCAAAGATTAAGCCATGCATGTCTCAGTACAAGCCAAATTAAGGTGAAACCGCGAAAGGCTCATTAAATCAGTTATGGTTCCTTAGATCGTACCCACATTTACTTGGATAACTGTGGTAATTCTAGAGCTAATACATGCAAACAGAGCTCCGACCGGAGACGGAAGGAGCGCTTTTATTAGATCAAAACCAATCGGTGGCGGGTCAAACCGTTACCGTACACCTTGGTGACTCTGAATAACTTTTTGCTGATCGCACGGTCTCGCACCGGCGACGCATCTTTCAAATGTCTGCCTTATCAACTGTCGATGGTAGGTTCTGCGCCTACCATGGTTGTAACGGGTAACGGGGAATCAGGGTTCGATTCCGGAGAGGGAGCCTGAGAAACGGCTACCACATCCAAGGAAGGCAGCAGGCGCGCAAATTACCCACTCCCGGCACGGGGAGGTAGTGACGAAAAATAACGATACGGGACTCATCCGAGGCCCCGTAATCGGAATGAGTACACTCTAAACCCTTTAACGAGGATCAATTGGAGGGCAAGTCTGGTGCCAGCAGCCGCGGTAACACCAGCTCCAATAGCGTATATTAAAGTTGTTGCGGTTAAAAAGCTCGTAGTCGAATTTGTGTCCCGCGCCGCCGGTTCATCGCTCGCGGTGTCAACTGGCGTGTCCGCGGGAGCGTCCTGCCGGTGGGCTTAGCTCTTGTCGGGCGGCCCAATCTCAATCCCACCGCGGTGCTCTTTACTGAGTGTCGAGGTGGGCCGGCACGTTTACTTTGAACAAATTAGAGTGCTTAAAGCAGGCTAAAACATCGCCTGAATACTGTGTGCATGGAATAATGGAATAGGACCTCGGTTCTATTTTGTTGGTTTTCGGAACCCCGAGGTAATGATTAATAGGAACGGATGGGGGCATTCGTATTGCGACGTTAGAGGTGAAATTCTTGGATCGTCGCAAGACGGACAGAAGCGAAAGCATTTGCCAAAAACGCTTTCATTGATCAAGAACGAAAGTTAGAGGTTCGAAGGCGATCAGATACCGCCCTAGTTCTAACCATAAACGATGCCAGCTAGCGATCCGCCGACGTTCCTCCGATGACTCGGCGGGCAGCTTCCGGGAAACCAAAGCTTTTGGGATCCGGGGGAAGTATGGTTGCAAAGCTGAAACTTAAAGGAATTGACGGAAGGGCACCACCAGGAGTGGAGCCTGCGGCTTAATTTGACTCAACACGGGAAACCTCACCAGGCCCGGACACCGGAAGGATTGACAGATTGAGAGCTCTTTCTTGATTCGGTGGGTGGTGGTGCATGGCCGTTCTTAGTTGGTGGAGCGATTTGTCTGGTTAATTCCGATAACGAACGAGACTCTAGCCTGCTAACTAGGCGTATTTTCGACATCTCAAAGGTCCGCCGGCCCGGCGTTCGCGTCGCGGTCGCGCGCGATTTTTACTGTCGGCGTACAATTAATTCTTCTTAGAGGGACAGGCGGCTTCTAGCCGCACGAGATTGAGCAATAACAGGTCTGTGATGCCCTTAGATGTTCTGGGCCGCACGCGCGCTACACTGAAGGAATCAGCGTGTCTTCCCTGGCCGAGCGGCCCGGGTAACCCGTTGAACCTCCTTCGTGCTAGGGATTGGGGCTTGCAATTGTTCCCCATGAACGAGGAATTCCCAGTAAGCGCGAGTCATAAGCTCGCGTTGATTACGTCCCTGCCCTTTGTACACACCGCCCGTCGCTACTACCGATTGAATGATTTAGTGAGGTCTTCGGACCGGTACGCGGCGGAGTTTCGACGTCGCCGATGTTGCTGGGAAGATGACCGAACTTGATCATTTAGAGGAAGTAAAAGTCGTAACAAGGTTTCCGTAGGTGAACCTGCGGAAGGATCATTAACGTAACGCGAACGCAAAAATAAAGTCGTCGCGTCGTTAAATATGTGTATCCGCTCTCGGAGCTGTGCGCTTTCGCCAACGAACCACCCGTCCGCGCCTGTGTTATATCACTTGTGGACGCGCTATAAACGCGAGTGCGTGACAAGAGAAGCCTCCCTTCGCGAAAGCGATGGGCGGAGGCGTCCGCCGGTTCGCGTAGCCGTTCTTAATCAAGTAGTAGACAGGTGTAGCTCGGGCAAGTAGTTGGCAGCAGTAGAGCGACCCCGGGAAAAGACAGCATAGAGTAAACGACACGCGTCGTGGTCGGCCGGGCGCATACATGGCAGACGTGTTCGCCGAGATGGCGTTACTCAGTCGCCGCCCGCCGACCGCCGCAATAGAGCGGCAAGCGCGGCCGCACACGTTCTCTTACGATAACGAAGGGAAGACGCAGCGGCGGTGATAGCCGATCGTTCGCCGGCGGCGATGTGATCGCGTCGAACGAAATACGACGCGTCCTCGTCCGAGAGCGAACGTCGACCACCGACCGCGCGCACCCCTTCGGCGTTTGGCGTGTTGCGCCGTCGTCTTTGCCGCAGTCGTTATAAAACCAGGTCGAGAGAAAGGAGAGGACGAGCGGATATTACTAAGTAATAATACCGTTCGCTACCTTTCCGCGCTCCTCCCCGAGTATCACGCGCGCCTTTCGATGGCGCGGCTCGGTGTGCGGGCGGCGCGCTCTCGCCTTTTCGAACAGTTCTTTGGCTCGAATTACTCTTTTCAAAAAATAGCGTATATTATGTTTAGAGGAAGACGTTCTTCCGTCGCTAGACGACGGTATCTCGGCAGGCTAACGCCGGCGCTTCCGACCGACCGAACGATAGTCCGTCGGTCGAATACCGTGCGCCGAGGGTACGACAACGATATAACAAAAAACGTTCTTCGGGTACCTATCGTCGCGGAAGACCGTGGCGTCGCCAATGTCGACGCCCGACCGACGAACAGGAGAAGCGCGCCCGGAGCGCGAACTCCGACGGTGGTTAAATGATCTTCGCCCGAACGAAAACTTTGTTGTTGTTCAGTACACCTCGCACGACGACGACGGCGATGAAGTCGACGACGGAGGCCGAACGAGTGCCGCCGAGAGCGCGTCACCGGGACATCCCGTTGTTAATCAACGGGCGGTAGAACGCGCGCGTCTCTTCGGCAGTCAGTCCGCTGCGAGAGAGATAGAGCAAAAACGCCTGTTGAAAGCGTTGCACGAACGAAACTAGCCAAAATCCGCCGCAGCACCGCGAGTGTGCTCGTGGCGTAGTTACGAATAAGTAACGTGATATAAAAGATTACCCTGAACGGTGGATCACTTGGCTCGTGGGTCGATGAAGAACGCAGCTAATTGCGCGTCAAATTGTGAACTGCAGGACACTTGAACATCGACACTTCGAACGCACATTGCGGTCTTCGGATACTGTTCCTGGACCACTCCTGGCTGAGGGTCGTTTCAATTTCCACGACTGCCGGGCGTGCTAAGGCGCCGTTAAACGGCGCTCGCCGTGGCAAGTATATGGCCGTTCGAGCGCCTCCAATGAGCCGATCGGGACGCCTTCGAATCTTCGTTGGCGTCGTTCTCGGACGGAGGAACGCGCGTCGGCTTAAATTACAGCCTGTGTACCGGTTGCGGCTGATATACCATCGCGCACTTGCGTTTAGCATTTGTCGCGAGCGTCAGTCCGTGACTCGACATCGGTCGACGTGTCAGAGATAGGTATATTTTTAGCGGATGAACGAGCTGGTCTTCGTGCTTATCGTACGCCTGAAGCGTGTCGCGCGCCTCCGGTACGTTTAACCACGTTTAAGGATTACGCCGCAATTAATCCCAAAATATATATGTTGTGGGAACGGGCGTTCGCCCTGTGGCTGCCGAGGACGGCGGCCGACGCAAGACGTCCTTAGAGTCGTCGTCGTCTCAGGTCGTTCTACGTCCTCTGGGTGTTAACAGCCGCGACGAACGTGTCTACGTTTGACAACTTATCGTCGTCTGACCGATAGATCGAGCGTCCGGGGCAGTAGTTTTTTATTATTATTTAAATGATAATATAAGACGAACCCGTTCGTCGTCCAAAGTGGCGACGACGGACCCGGCCGGCGGCGTGCCGCTTAAACCGGAGGCTTTTTACTACCATACATTTATAAGCAAGCGGGCGAGCAAGCAAGCGGAGCGCGCATTAGCCGTGCTCTCTGCTGCTGCCGTGCTGTGCTGTAAACGAAAACGCGACCTCAGAGCAGGTGAGGCTACCCGCTGAATTTAAGCATATTACTAAGCGGAGGAAAAGAAACTAACTAGGATTCCCTCAGTAGCGGCGAGCGAACAGGGAAGAGCCCAGCACCGAATCCCGCGGCCGGAAACGGACGCCGGGAAATGTGGTGTTAGGGAGGATCCGCTATCCCGAGATCGCACGGCGAGCCCAAGTCCTTCTTGAACGGGGCCACTTACCCAGAGAGGGTGCCAGGCCCGTAGAGGCGGCCGTCGGTAGCGGGAGGATCTCTCCTCAGAGTCGGGTTGCTTGAGAGTGCAGCCCTAAGTGGGTGGTAAACTCCATCTAAGGCTAAATATGACCACGAGACCGATAGCGAACAAGTACCGTGAGGGAAAGTTGAAAAGAACTTTGAAGAGAGAGTTCAATAGTACGTGAAACCGTTCAGGGGTAAACCTGAGAAACCCGAAAGGTCGAAAGGGGAGATTCAACGCGATACGTTGCTCGCGAGCGACGCGTGATGTGACGGGCAGCCGCTTCGCGGTTGGCAAGCTCGCTGCACGCGCCGAACGATCGGGCATCGGACGCGTGCACTTCTCCTCCTGTAGGACGTCGTGACCCGTTGGGCGCCGGTCTAAGGCCCGCGGTGGAGACCGGACGCCTTTTGCGCGTCCGGACCCGCGGTGTCCCGACCGGTTCGACCGACGGTAAAACTAAGGCGCGGGGCCGCGACATAGTTCGCGTCCGGCTCGTCGCAAGCGCGAACGGCAAACGGGGCGTCCGGGCCCAGTACCGGATCCCCGACCGTTCGGCTGTTGGCGGCGCAGTCCTCGGACTGACCTCGTACACGCCAGTCTACGGCGCTATAGCTTTGGGTACTTTCAGGACCCGTCTTGAAACACGGACCAAGGAGTCTAGCATGTGCGCGAGTCATTGGGACATTGATAAACCTAAAGGCGCAATGAAAGTGAAGGTTCGCCTCGCGCGGACCGAGGGAGGATGGGCCCGTCCACGGGCGGGCCCCGCACTCCCGGGGCGTCTCGTTCTCATCGCGAGAAGAGGCGCACCCAGAGCGTACACGCTGGGACCCGAAAGATGGTGAACTATGCCTGGTCAGGACGAAGTCAGGGGAAACCCTGATGGAGGTCCGTAGCGATTCTGACGTGCAAATCGATCGTCGGAACTGGGTAT
>JASCIT010000162.1:30000-31341 GCA_036711955.1 Digitonthophagus gazella
AATTTTCGACAAAGTCACCATTTACACCCCGCCGGACCGGTTTTTAGGGGACCTCGCCGAGAATCCCCGATAGGCTTTCCGACCCAACATTACTAAGACCGTAGGGCGACCGTGACATTACCTCGAACCATGGCCCGCAGATAATAGTAGGGCAGCAGTCGACCGCGAGGTCGGCTGGTGTCCGTCGGCTTGTAGCGATGTAAACGTATGGTGTCTATAACGTCCGTGAAAGAGTACTGTGGTGAGTGCTTGCCTCTATTTTGTCGTTTTCACGGTTCCGGACCCGTACACGAAAGTTTGCATTTTTAGCGGGATCCTTTCTCAATTCGCACCGCGATGTCCGAGAGCCATAATTATAAGGATCGCTGCTAAGTCTCTCGCGCGCGCGTGAAATTCACAGCAAGCCTGCGGGGCAATCCGGACGTAAAATACTCCAGATGTCCCATTTGCCGGCAAATATAAGCGTTTACCGCTGGTCGGTTCTCCGACAACACAAAATTTTGCAACAACTCCAAAGATTTATCCGAGCGAATATGCGTTCGACACAGATTTTTATAACCACAGACGCTTTCAATCTAGCGACGAATGTGTCCGAGAATATGTGAAAGCTGTTTACGGGCAAAAGTAAAGTCCGACAATTTTTTATTACCAGAGAGATATAATTTTTTTGAAACACGGACGATGAGGACGGATGAGGGCGGGCCATATCGAAAACGGGGAACACGCACCGAAAAGGGGTAGACGATGTGGCGGCGATTGTTGAGTAGTTCTCCTACGAAACCTTGTGCCGCCGCGCTCTCTCCTTAGTACCGTGCCGTCGTTGCTGCGCCAGTAGATCAGAGCCCGTTGTTCTTGTCGTTCTCAAAAATTATTATATAAAAAAAAGGCACGTTTGGTCGGCGCGCGTTCGCCGCGGTCGACTGTGCCGAGCGTCCAGCGAACGGGATCATTTATTAGTTCGACCGTCGGGCGCCGTCGTCCCAGTTTCGTCGTCGTCTCGACGTAGGGTGCGTTGCGATAAATGATCGTCCCTCCGCACAATCATACGACCGCCAATAAACGAAAACCAATAATCCCCGTCCAGCCACAACCCGCACCTGCCGCGCAATGGTCTTCGAAGTGCTGTCGCGCCCGTAACTAAGCGTTCTCTCGACTTTTTTTCGCAAAGAGGAGAGCATGAACGCGCGGGCGCGGTATTAGCGCACGGTCGACCGAAACACGGAGCACCAGATATAATATATCACGTATATTATAGAGAGTACTCTGCGGCAGAGCGGGCGGGCGGTCGGTCGATGGGCGTTTTCGATGAGTGCGAGTCGTTTTGTGCGAATAATAAACGCA
>JASCIT010000163.1:0-22898 GCA_036711955.1 Digitonthophagus gazella
AGTTCCCAAGTGGGTACCTACCGATCCCCCAAGTGTCATATCAAATCTCCGAATTAAGTACGCACCATCTCCTTGTAAGAAGGAAGGGGAGGAGAGATCTAGGAGGGGAGAGGAGAGTGAGAAACACATACATTTTGCGTCACGCGGTGATAGCCGGTCGTTTTCCTCAGAAGACGATGACGTCGGTAGGAGATGTGCATCGTCGTGACCTGTAAAACCTTTAATATAACTCTATATAGAAATTCAGTCATGGTTTGTGTACTCAGTGTTACGTGAGGGGACTCTGGAAGGGTGAATTACAGTACAGAACACTTTCAGAAAACGTAGACATAAGAAGCACACACTACACACGAAGAAGGCAGGAGGTGATGCTTGTAGAAGAGAAATGTATGTGAAGTAACAGGTAGAAGACAGAGGGGAACAGGTGCTGAAAGTGACAGCGAAAAGATATAACAGAGAATACACGCACACACCCACACACGTTACCTACCACGTTTACGACGCTTCTCGGTAGTGAAGAAAATATAATATGCAAGCACAAGGTCAGACATAATTTTTATGGTATGCTGCTCGCCTCTTGAGAGCGAGGATATTATCAACTCTACTAAGATACAATTACGAACGTGACATAGGATGACCAACACGGTACGGAGGCAGTTTTTGATTAATGCTGAGTGGCACATATATGGCTAAATGAAAATTCACCGACTACGAGCAGTGATCAGACTGTAGGATCATGCAACAACAAACACGTACAGGAAAGGACGCATCACATACACATATAGTACAGGACAAGGTGGAAGGCATGGGTGTTTCAACGGTTCGCAATCAATGGAAATCACTAAGGGGGGGTGAAGGAATTCAATAGGAAGCGTGACTGTGATGCGGACGTTTGAACGGGGATAGCGCGGGTTTCGTGCGGCAGTCTCACGGACATACTCCTAATAAACGGTTCATGCCGAATGAAGTGCTCAGTGTAAGTTCGCGTTACGCGGCGCATCTCTTTAATTTCAGCATGGGGCCCCAGCGCACCGACTCAACTCATCTACGTGACTCTCCATCCGCGACTCTACTTTCGTACAAAGAGGCGTGAGGGATAGTCCTAATCCTGAAGACTGGCACTCTGCGATACGCGACGTGCAATTCAGCTGCTTTACTATTTTTGGGCGAATAACTTCTATTGAGCACTCCAACGAAGGTGGCATCGTCAACGAAGATATCGGACCAACGGTACAGTCTACCGTCGTTGTAGGATGGTCAGGCCATTCGGTGTTGCGTTCATCAAGCCCTAAGTCCGTACCGTGTGCTGTCGATCCGTTAGCGAGGACGGGTGCTTCGTCTGCGGAATAAGCCGAAGATTCCTCCGTTGTTGACCCGGTCGACCCTGGGTCGCTGGCCTTGTCGAGGGAACGTGACTTCTGAATAAATATTGTCTAAAGAAGTTTGGCTAATGTGAGTTAATACTCAACATACAGTACTGGCCAAAAGGTTATGAACATTTGGTTTTTTGACGATGACTTTTTAAATACTTATTGGATCTGCCTGAAATTTTTGTGACAGATTCCTTTTGGAAATTGAAGTATTTACATGTGGTACATTATGATTTAATAAAATGCACGATGAATTTTTAGTGCTTTTTCATTGTTTTCAAAATAAAGCGTTTTAAAAAAATTTTTAGATGTGATTTTTTCATCGTATTTTTTGTTATATTTTAAGCAAAGTAAACTACTAAATGAAAAATAGTTGCAAATATACGACGAAAAAAAGCGCAACTCGCAATTTTGAAACTAAAGCTTTATTTTGAAAATTGTGAAAAATCAATAAAAATGCATCGTGCATTTTATTAAATCATATTGTACCACATGTAAATACTTCAATTTCCATCAGGAATCTGTCGCAAAAATTTCAGGCAGATTTAATAAGTAACTTTAAGAAAGTTATCGTCAAACAACCGATTGTTCATAACCTTTTGGCCGGTACTGTATAGGCTTTTCATAACAAAGAAGCAAAGAAAAAGGTGATAACAATAACGATAACACAAGAACCGCGGATTGTTTACTATTTTTTACAGTATAACGGTTCAAGGTCATCTACAGCAACCGACCTTTTGGTAAAAGCAATACAAAAAAACAGGGGTCGAAACGTTTATTCAAGGAGTACAACACATTGCATTAAATTACTAGAAGAAAAAGATTCACCTTTGGAATGAGCGCCTTCACCGTTCTCTCATAAATGCCGGTTGCCTGAGCTTTGATCGTGTCGATGCATTGTCGAGGTTGCGATGTTGTTCCAGAATTTTGCCTTCAAGGCGCTCCTGGCTGCGATGGAGAGCAGCTAGCTTCTCCTATATTTGTTTTCTTTTAAAATTTATTTTAGCAAACAGTTTATTTCAAAATTACTCTTAAATTAAACAATTACCTGGAATTCGCGAGACTCCTGGTAACGCTCGTCTTTATCTTTTAAAAGCCTTGTGTGCAAGTCGTGGTTTTCTTTAAGGAGGGCTTCGTTCTCCCTGATAAACGCAGATTTTGATCTTTAAAAAGGTTCTTAATGTTCCTAAAGAGCACAACACAACACCTACGTTGATATTTTCTCAGCCTTACATGCTATCCCATTGTCATTAATGTGCGTGTGCGCTTTTTCGAAGAAGAAATGTATCTCTCCATAGTGCAGTGTTTAAACACAAATGGAAAAACTTTAAGAAAAAACTTTCCCAGAACAATGGTACAAAAAATTTTCATTCAATTTCTTTTACGTTATAGTATTAATAGTTCCGTTTGCGAAAAGGATAGCTAAAGAGAATTTGCTTTCAGGCTAGGACATTCAGGAAGACAACATTTTTAGGCTATTGAGCATGTCGACTTCCCAAAAAGTAGTTTCCTCTTATTCTGACTGATTTATTGGCGTATGTTCGCATTTTCCAACTACACTTAATTACTGGAGAATTTCTTTGCGTTATGCGGATGGTCAATATCCCATGATTTTACGGCCTCAAGGCATTTATATGAATAAAATGGGTATTAAATATCATTTAGTGCAAAATAAGTTAAATCAATGTAACTTATTTTGCACTAAATTATTTCCAACCTTCCTGGTACATTTAAAGAAAAATCTTGCAATTTAACAAGGGAGGTCTACATAGTGTCCATCTGACATAGAAAAATGACATGTACGACGAGATTTTCCGTGGTCAGAAACCATTCCTTTCCCAATTTTTAGCTGCTGAGATGGCCTAAAACATACTTTATTAAATTTTTAAAATTGAAAGTAGTGACTGTGGAGAGTGCAAGAGAATTAGAGAAGAAATGTAACGTCAGTCTTAATAGAACTCTTTGGCCTGCATTTCCGAGCTGTGTGGTCGAGTGGTGGTAGTCCTAACGATTTTGGTTCGATCTTCTTTAGGTAAAATTTTTGCGTTTTCGCAAGAATTCGATTTCAACAAACAGAATTCGCCCTATGAATTGCACATCCAGATACAATTTTGAGCCGGACGACCAGTAGGACTACCGCCCTACCACTCGACCACAAAGTTCGGAAATGCAGGCCATATAGATCTATTAAGACAGACGTTACTTCTTTTCTAATTCTCTTGCACTCTCCAGTCATTACTTTCAATTTTAAAAATTAAATAAAATATGTTGTAGGCCATCTCAGCAGCTAAAAATTGGGAAAGGGGTGATTTCTGACTACGGAGAACCTCGTCGTGCATGTCATTTTCCTATGTCAAACAGACGACGTACGCAGTCATGCAAGGGCATAGCAATAAAAAGTTTCAAAAAAGTCTAATACCGATGTGCGGAAACTTTTAGGTGCTTCCCCGTAAAATTGTTAAATTGGATGCGATGATTACTACCTGAATAATTCACGGCTCTCCTCCTTCAACTGTGCATTCATGCGCAACAGCATCTCGATCTCTTTTTTCAATTTGGAAATTTCTAGCTCGGCGGCACGCATGCTGTTAGACAACGAATCAATTTGCGTTCGAGTTGTCGCCTGAATTAAGATGGGTTCTTTTTTTGGGAAAGTACAAGTGTATAGCACATCAGAAGCCTAGAGGAAACACACTTTCAAATTCTGCTCTGATGTTTTAAGCCGTCGTAGCTCTTGGTGGAGCTGCTCACAGTTACGCGCCAAGCAATTCTTTTCGCTCCTAAAAGGAAATTAACGGTAAAAAAAGATACTACATATAGAGAATAAAATGAACTTGTCATTGAGGACGCCAACCTGAGGGCTTCGTAATCAGTCTGTAGATCAGCAAAATTCCTCTCTTTTGCCTCACGAGAGATGCGCTCCGTTTGTAAAGATGACATCATGTTTTGATAATCGGTGTACGAGACGGGCGGCTGAACAGCAGGATTTAAAAAAATATGTTCGTTGATCATAAAAAAGGTCCTACTGCTTCTAACCACCAGCTAACTACCAGGAGATAGAATGAAGAATAAGATAAAAGCCATGGAAAAAAAGTTCAAGTCAATGAGATCAAACAAGAAGGAAAAAAGTAGATCAAACCAAGTAATAAACATATACTCAGAACATGGCAGACGATATAATAGGCAGATAATCATGTCTAGTAAAGCAATCGGTCTCGGAGAAAATATTATTCGGAGCAAGCGATTGGCAAAGCGAAGGAAGGTATATAAGATATAGTCGATACCGAAATGGTTGTTCTACACAGACAATGCCACGTCACTTTAGAACACCCTCGAACTTTTCAAATGCTTGGTGTTCATGAGTGGTCTCTACAGGCTCTCGCATTCTCTCTGGCGCTCTTCACGTTATAAATTTCAATGACTTCAACAATGGGGGCCCAAGCAAGGCTGTGTCAACGGCCTGTGGGGGAACAGTGGAGAGCGAAAGCGGAAGGCAAAATGGATGAAGGCAATGCTAAAGAAAGAAAGAAAGAAAAGAAGCTGGAGAGAACAACAGTTTCACGTCATACGTTCAAGCTTTTAATGTTTTGAAATGCAGGAGTTGTCGCTGCTGTCCTACGAGGGACGCAGCGACAATGCTGTGACTAACTAAAGGTGAATGGAAGGAGAGGATGGCGAGGAAAGCCACTTTGTTACCTTCCTCCTCCTGGCTTCATGAATAACATCATGGTACAAGGAGGTGGTGGGTCATAAGAAATAGATGGTCAAAGTAGTTCATACATTTTAATCAAAGAAACACACTTTGCTGTTACGCAGCTTATTCTTCATCTCCTGCACTTCACGCTCCTTTCTCTCGTAATCCTAAAGCAACAAGTTCGAAGGTATTAATTCAAGTGAAAAAATAAAAACAACGGACTCGAGACAGAGACTCGTGCAGTTCCTGTAGGCGATCGTGGTCTTTCAGTAGAGCAGCATGCATAGCTTTTAGCTTTTCCTGGAAAAGGAAAGCTATATTCGGTGATAAATGAATACACATTAAGAAAGGATGGAAGAGAAAAGACCGAAACATCATTAAAATTTACCGCTTCTTTTCTTTCCTCAGTGCGCGCTTTTTCTTGCGATTCGCACCTTGCCCACAACTCAGTATTGTCTTTCTTCAAGAGATCTTCCTGTAAGCGTCAAAGATTGCCAAATTACAAGGCAAAATAATTTGGATTAGTCAAAAATCTATAACTCATGTCATCCTGGGGGGGGGGGGGGGGGAATTCCATCATGACCGTAGATGTTTTCTTTGATACTGATACTTTGTGTTAAAGGGCACAATTCAACCATTCTCCCTTTATCGAAAAAAATGATGTGAGGGCACAAGTGCATGGAATAATCGAAAATCAGAAATCCCCATACTTGGAGTTGCAGATTCTTCACGGAAACTTGCAGCCGAGCAAGTTCGTGGTTCGTAGTGATGCTTTGAGTCTGCAATTTTTTTACTTCAAAAACTTTATTAACTTTAAGTCACATTCAATGCTACAAAAACGAGATTCAAAGAGGTATCAAAAATTATGAAGCTATCGTAACCAAAAACATCTTCACCACTTCCCGGTAGACATTGGATGACAATACGAATGGGTGGGAATATGGGGCAAACGAAAATTCTTAGCCGGGCGACGCTATTTAACAACCGCTGCAATGATGCACGTCCGCATTTGGGACCAGCTGTGAAATGTCAATGGGAAGATGCCTCTTTCACCCTCTTCTTGAAGAGATAGAGCAATAGGAGGAGATTTACAGAAAAGGAGGAATTGAAGATCGAGCTCGCATTCATCCCATTGGACTCATTTAACAACGCCACACTTCTGCGCGGCGGAATGCGCTGAAGAAGCGACTTCTGGGGAAGGGGTTGGGATCGTGTAATGTTTCCCCTCTCCCTCGCTCTGCCCACTATTTCTCTCTCGCTCTCTCGCCTGATCATCGTCTGCGCCAGGGACCTGTTGTTCTCATTCAGCCTTTGTGTGGAGTAAACTCTTCTAATCTTTACGAGGCATTCCGGCGAGGGGGGAAGAGAGTGAGCAAGACGACAGTTGCGCCAGAAAATGAAGGGGTAATCACATTTGTTAGAAAAATGATGATGCCAAAACCAGGGAACTTTAAATATCTTGTCTAATAGGTGAAAAGTAGAGGAAAAACGGCAGCACAATATTGTTCCTTACTGTTCCTCCACAGCCAATTTCCAGATTTTATTTAAATTGTTAATTTACTTTTAATATTTTTGAAGCATTGTTAATTAGTATTTTTGAAATAGGTTTAAGGAAGGAATGTCCTTAAATTCAAAATATTAGGAACTTGAATTAAACATACGACGGGGTTCGTGCCTCGCAAATATCTCCAATAAATGGACAAACACTAGTTATTCATAAACTAAAACCCAGACGAGTATAAATGGATTTCATGAAAGAGCACGTGGAAAAGCGTGAAAAGCAACTGATCAGCAGCTTTTTTATCCAGTAGAGGCCATGAATATTTGCGGTGTCCATTTCTCTCACACAAATCTTCCTCTCCCTCATTTAATGGTACTCCCATCCCCTTTCTTTCCAAGAGTTTAAGGAAAGCTTAAAGGGCCGGTTAACAACTAAATTGGTGGTGCATATGCATCAATTTTTGCCTTGCTTATGCTTATTCATCCATTTATGCTATCGATTTCTTAGTCTCCTTGCGCTTTGCGCCTTTCCATATCGACACCAATAATTCTATTCTCGCTCCTAAATCACTTTACTCTCTTCCTCTCCAAGACATTTATCATGGAGTTGCCAAGCAAGTGCTGTGCCTGCTTGCTTTAAAAAAAAGACAACGTGTGGCCCCATTAGATAATCGAGAGTGCAATACATTAACCAAAGGTGATGGGACGGTGATGAAAAAGCGCTAATGTTTCCCATGAAGTGGAAGCATTTTACGCTTCGAATAATTTAGAGCTATCGCGCCTATGGGTTTGACCTTGGATGCTAGTGATTGCAATATTCGAAATACCCGTTACTATAAACTACGGAAAAAAAACCACTGACGTTGTTCATGCTAAGCTGCTCAATTTCGCGACGCGCCGAAACGACGTCAGCGGCCCTGGCGTCAAGTTCAATCTGCTGAATTCGGTTCTTCTCCTGGAAATAGAAGAAGCTCTGAGATTAAAATCGTAGACTTGAGAATGTAAAGAGAAAATTTTTTTCTAAAAAAGTGAAACCTGAAGGACAGCAATCTGCTCCTTTATCGCCTTATTTTCATCGTAGATCTTTTTCACAAATTCGTCCGATTCAAGAAGGATTTGATTGTCTGTACGCCTGGAAGTGCGAAATTAATGGAGTAGAAAATTTTGTTGGAACCGTCGATATTGTCATCTACTGAACTCACACCCACTTATGCTCCCCTTATTTCCCACTAACAGGACCCTATTGTATAAGATACTCCCCTGGATTTTCTGACACAACACCTCGACAAAAAAAAACAAGAAACTCGTACAGTTAATACATTAAGACTTTAATAATTAAAGACCGGAAAAATCGTCATTAAAAATACTGGGAAACCCACTTTAGCGACTCTATCTGTTCCCTTAGGTCGACGACCTCAGCGTGCTCTTTCAACTGCTGCAAACGGAGAGAGTCTGCCTCGGCCTTGGCGACGTTTAATGCATCCACGAGTGTTGTTTCGAGCGTCAAGATCATCTGAATTGCAAAATATCAATTTAAGGTTCTTTAAAATCACTGGGAAAATAGGCTTAAAGCCTGACTTTTTGATCATCCATTTCGCGGTCGATTTTACCACCATTGTGGGCGATGAGAGTGCACGCGCTCCTGAACATTTTTTCATAATAATTGTTTGTATTTTTATAACTCATCATTCACATTCTTTGCTGCCGCGGTACAAGCTTACACGGTAGCAACAGCGATTGTGATTAATTCATTATATCAAGTACAATGTCTTGATAATTCCATCAACTTTTGCTTTTTCGAGTATATTTTCGCTCAAACATATCCGATCTTTTCCATTTTTGGATATGTGGATATGCTCTATTAACAGAAAAGTACCATAATATAGGCAACATATATTAATTTTCATACAAATGGCACGCAAAAAATCGATAAGTCCAAAAATCACCTATTTCTCAAATTTATTTTTTTTTCCCCAATTTTTCGGCTGTTTTGGTAATACATTTATTTCCATTGTCTACAATTGTAGCCTTGCCTAGCACTCTTGGGTGTAAGAAAATACCGCTAAAGACCATAGACACGGTCGTCCGTGGTTAAGAGTAAGGTATAAAGCAGGCCGACCAAGTGTGCCAGCATACGATCACCATCTTAGATTTTCTTTCTATTTTCACAAGGGCAACAGGTCAAAGGGTGTTTTCAACGACGTCGCCTTTGCGTTCCAGAGCCGCAGGGTGATGAAGATGGACTGTATAGCCAGTAAACCCAGTCGAGCACCTTTGGGGTGAGTCAGGAAAGACACTGAAGGGCAAAACTGCAAAAAATTAAGCTGAGAAGTTTGCTCAGCTTGAGCAGACCTGGACAGCCCTGCCCATCTCAGTCATAGAGATCTTGGTCATTTCCATGCCAGGCTTATGCAGAGGATTATTTTACCAAGTATTGACTTACTTTACTTATATAAATCACACCTACGAAGATAGGACCCATTATTAAGCTATTAAAGTATAGCAAGTTCAGTTGTTGAAAATAGGCCAATTTGAGCATTTTCGATTATTTCGTAACAAAGTTTATTTTTCATTGCGAACATATGTTGTTCATACGTGCATAAATTTGTCTTAGCATCATTAAAAACATGTCAAAATATTAGCTCGATATATTAAAAATTTTAAAAAATTATCCTTGAAAAAGTTTATGGAATTTTGCATGGCACATATAATAAATGTTTCCAACAACAAACTGTGCTTGTCTTATAAAATATAACAGTCGATGACAAAAGGGTAGCACAGAACCGAAAAACCAGAACCTTAGCCGACTGATGATATCGTTATTTCGCGTCTTTTCTTTGACAAGATCATCTCGTAGGCGGTCCATTTTCGTCGATTCATTTTCGAGCTAAAAAGACGCTTAACTTTATTTTCTCATTAGAGAAAGTTTCGTGATAATGTTAAGTGCCTGCTGAACGAGGTGCCGATTGTCAGCCTCGATGTCGCTCAAGCAGCTGCTTTTTTCAATGAGCGCTTTTTCCGCCGTCTCGGCACGCTTCCTGTAAGGGATAGATAAGACCATTTTAGTACAATGTACACTATAAAAATAGCGCTACCTCCAATCGGCTGACTCGATCTGCCTCAGACGCAATTCGTCGAGTTCATCCTCCAGAATACCAATCTTTTCCTGAGCGATTGAAACAGTTGTAAAACCCATTTTAGCCATAATCCTTGTAGCTAATGGAAGACTGACTTTAAGGGCATTTCTCTCAGCATCACTCGTTTTCTTGGCGCGCTGCGCTTGTTCGGCGCTAAGTTCTATCATTCTCTTCTCTTCCTCCAGCTCTTCGAGACGTTTGCGAAGGGAATCGGTTTCGCGACGCGCCTGTTACGGGACATTACAGGCTAATTAGGTTTCTTTCAAGGCGTGATTTGCAAAATAACGGTGACTTATGCAATATTTCAAAAAAAAAAGAAACTGGTTACCTTCTCAACTTGCCGAGCCAATTCATGGCTCTCTTCTTTTGCGTGTGCTAAGTATCGCTCAGCCTCGGTGACGTCTTTTTCAAGATCACGGACCTATAAAAAATGGGCTATCGAAATTCTAGGCATGTTTTAATATCGCCTATACAAGGATAACATGAATTTTGGATAAAAATTCACCTTGATGACATTTTTTAACTACAGAAGGAAGTTTCGTTTTGAATTAAAGTCGATGCAAGACCTAGGCAGCCGCGACGCGTGTGCATCGCGACGCGTCAATCAATAACACCGATTTCGGGGGGGGGGAGGCAAACTAGATTTCCTGTTTGCTTCTTTATTCAGTTATTTTCTACGAATGATTTTGTTCAAAGATCGACTGTTAAAATGATAAGACAATTCGAGAAGTATATGCTGCCAATTTTGGCAACTGACCAGTTTTTGAAAGAAATCGCTTCTAGAAAATGACGTACGGAAATTAAAAAATATCTAACGAGCATTTCTCTACGTTAAAATGCCAAATGTTGACATAAAGCATAAATGGCTCTAGTCAACATTTGTTGTGATGTTGATCCAGTGAGACAAGTCATGCGTTTTTTCCTATTTCGCAGGTTTATTCTTCGGGGTGCGTTATTACTATTATCGCTATTATTTCAAATAACACGAGGAAATTCTACATTAAAGAGAAGTTTCCGTATTTAACAAATTGCTTTGCCCTGATTAACTCGTAAAAATTTACATACACGAATTTAAACTCCATATGCAATTGCTGTGGTGTGAAAGCGTTAATTTAGTCTTTACTGTACTCTATCGTACTCTTATTCCATGTTTAGTTCCCAAGGCTGCATTTTTCATAGTTTTTTTATTACAGGCATTAACGAAATCTTCCATTGCCGCAATACCTTTTTTTTGGTATCCTCGTCTGCTCTGCGACTGAATTCAGCTTGAAATTGAGTAAAGTTTTTGCGAGCATCGTGAAGAGCTCTAAGAGATTCGTCGCGCTCAATTCGCAGCTCATCCATTTCGTTAATAGCCTGGAGGGAATAGTAAATGAATTAAACCAACCACGTGGAAATCGCACACATAGAAGCAACCAAAGGAAAGGGCAAGCACGGAAAACAGTGATATGCACACCTGCTTATACTGTTGGCTGCGTCCGCTGAGCGTAATCTCGAGTTCATTCAGCTGTTTTTCGCGGAGGAGCTGCTCTTCTTGCACTTCGCGTAGAAGGCGTTCAGCTTGTTCGGCTCTTGCCTGCCATGCCAGCACATCGTCTTCTTCAGTAACATTTTCGAGACGGGATCTGAAAAAAAAACGACAGTTAAGGAGTAATCTGACGAAAGAAGAAAGTTCAGGGGGTTCCCGATTAGTGCAACATGGAAAAAATAGTATTTATGTGAGTTTCAGCTAAATATCAAAACAAGACTCCGAAAGGGCCTGCACTGCTATAAACATGCAATTTGATTCTTTAACATACCGCAGAAGGATATTCTCAGCACGCAAGTCGGCAATTTCACTGCGCTTGCTGTCCTCCATCTCCTCGAGAAGGCTGTTTCCGAAGCTCTACAATTTTGAATTATTTTGATAGTAATAGGAAACCAGAGACGTTGGTGAAAAAAGTGTAGCATTGACAAGAAGTTTATTTGGAAAATGAATAAGTGGCATATAAACAGAAGGAAAAACTTTGATGATACTCATCCTTCAACGAGCAGCTCTCTCGAGTTTCATTTTTAAAAATTTATTTATTTGGCTTCCATACGGGATGTTCAAACATCGAAATTGCACAACAACAAATTCTTACTTTTCTTCAACCTAGCCGTTAAAAAGTAATACTCATCATTCGAAACCACCAACTTCTCTAGACAGGAAGGACGAATCATTTGCAGCTCGTTCGAGCTCGCTAGCCTTGCTCGCATGCTCGGCGAGTTGTCGCTCGAGGCGTGATACTTCCGAGATCAAACGACCGATTTCTTCATTCTTCTAAAAATTTGGCTACCCACACTGCCAACAACATCCCACTTCCTCTTCAAAAAATGCTTCAATAATTCTTGCAAGACATAATTGTCTCTATCTCACATCATTATGATAAATATAACATCTGTTTCTGAGTACTTTGGAGTGGTGCTGCAAAATTAAAAGAGCCTGCTAGAACGGTGGGCCATACATATGCAGCGAGACAGTGTGACTCATTTAGATGGAGGGGAGCATAATCAGCAAAAGAAAGGAAAAAAAGTTTCGATTTTGCCTATTCGCCTAGTAAACGAAATATGAAAAAGTACTTGAGGTAAGCTTCACACGATCATTCAAAAAATTGCTCGAGTAGTTCCGTCGACATTAATGAAACAAAACGGGACTAGCGTGGCCATCCATGCTAATTTTTTTAAATTAGAAGATACCGAACGGGTCGCATTAGACTAGCTTCTTATTTTCTTCAAAAAATATAACCCACGTTCAAGACATCGGTCTGCAGATCTTTGTTTTTTGCTTCAAGCTCCATTAGACGGCTTTCAAACTCCATCTGACTCTTCGCTCGCGTGTGATTTGTTTTTAATTTGATTTGCGCTTCCCTCAACTCGGTGAGAAGATTGTCATTCTCCAATTTGAGATCCTGCAGCGGTATTGGAGAAATTGATGCAAAAAGCTTGATTCCAGTATTAAAGTAGGCAGGGTACAGTCTGAAAGTCCATTTCAGAAAGACTAACTTTGACTTGATTTTCGAAGTCGTCACGATCCTCCTTGATGATAAGCAACTGCCGGCATTGCTCTTCGTAATTTTTGAGCTTTTCCAACTAAAATGTGAAAATGAGTTTAATTTCGTTTATTTATAAAAGCATTATGCTATAAATTAGAAATGGTGCTGGCCTTATCTCGAAGCTCGTCATTTTCGTCCCTTAAGGCTCTCGCATCCGCTGCATCTTTCGTCAGCCGCAAATTCCGATCAGAGAAGACTTCAAGCTGAAAATAATAATCGAAAGAAATTCGAGCTGAAACAAATGATTAAATACTAACCTCGACACGCAACTTCTCAATATCATCGCGTAATTCACAAATTTGGTCATCGGCGTGCTCTCTGTAGAAGATCATATAAGCAGTGCCAAAACAACCATGATTAACTCCTTAATGAAACCAACAGGTCTTTCTTGTGCCGACGAATTTCGTTCTTAAGTTGCGCATTCTCGACCAAAAAGTGGCGTGTCGACGCAGGTGAAGGTGAACGGTTAGCTGGAAAACAGTTAATTAGTAAACGCCGAGAATAAATGTCAGCGAATACGTGTCGTACGCATCATATAAAATGCACCCAATTCTTCTCTTCTTTTATCCAATTCACTTAAAATTTTATAAATATTCTTGAAAATCAATCGTACAAAATCGATCCCCCGGCATCTGCGAGGCGTTCACTTTGACAGGCTCGTTATCGCCATTAACGGAGGACGTTGCCGTCGTGCCCGTTGTACTGCTGCAC
Source organism: Digitonthophagus gazella (assembly GCA_036711955.1). Classification (NCBI taxonomy): domain Eukaryota; kingdom Metazoa; phylum Arthropoda; class Insecta; order Coleoptera; family Scarabaeidae; genus Digitonthophagus; species Digitonthophagus gazella. The sequence continues at coordinate 13,487 of JASCIT010000163.1, forward strand.
TCATCAGATTCCTGTGAAAAAAGTACAAATTTGTCACTTAAATTCACGGGGCTGTACGTGCTCGTAATATTGCAGTTTATATTACCCTGCATGCTTACCGTTTGTTCATGCACTAGACCATCTTGAGCCGAGTCGGCGCCCATCAATTTGTGCATACTTGCGGCGACGTCACCGTCAACTTCGACGGCAGACATCGCGACTATCTTCGAGCCTTCGGTAATCTAAAAGTTAGCAAACAAAAATAAGTTGCGGGATCATTTTGAAAAGGCAAATTTTTATAAGTTATGATTGAAACATCGCGTACGGCATCACAAGTCAATTTTATTTACATTTTAACGTTACTATTCTGTGATATTAGGAAAAATATCTTTAAAGCGTAACGATAAGAAAAAATGCCAAAAAATTGTCCAAAATATCTCTAAAGTAGTAAGACAGAGAAACGATATAAATATGAAGAAAAACAACTTTTTGAATCTCCTTGACGATGGCCTTCTGTAACTCAGCGTCCATACGAGTTATTCTCGTCACAAATTCCGCACGATTTTCCGATTGCACAGCACAACCGAGCAGTAGCAGAAGCAACTTGTTCATTTCATGGCCACCGGGGCCATCTGGAAAAAATTCTGCTCAATCACTTCAAATTTTAAAAAATGCACTTCAAATACACTAAATAGAAAATTGGAGGAAACAATGGAAACTATGAACATAGCATGCCATCCGCAACAAGACATTTTCCAAAAAGAAGTTGAGGATATTGTCGTCAACGAAAAAGAATTTGCGGTCAAATAAAGGAACTGCAGGGCGTGTTCAACTGTGCTTTAAGTAAATCTCAATTGTCACATAACAAAAAGCAAATGCATAGCCTCCGTAAGTTCACACATTTTTGCTTCGAAATTCCGTGCCTTCGGCCTAGACTTTTTAGAAGATCGTGAATTTGCCTACTTATTGCACAAAAGAAAATGCGACGCTATACGGCAGCCTCTTCATCATCAAAGGATGAGTTATTTCGAGAATAGCATAAAGCCCTTGAATAGAAGAGGTGATTGACTTCTCAGTGGAAGGGGAACGAAGTGAAGAAGAGTATCAGAAAAAGAAAGAAAGAAAGAAAGCACCAAGGAGTGGGACGAAAGGGAGGAAATACCACATATTTTTCCGAACATCTAGATTGCAATTGGAACCAATCTCTGAGGAATTCGACGGTATCTTACCTTAAAATGTCTTTATGTTCGAAATCGTGGACAACTACAAGATATTGAATATATGCAGAGGAAAAGGAATAGAGAATAATCAAAGGAAAAGAGGAACGTCTTCAAGAAAGAGGTCCACGTCATCGTCCATGAATGGCACATTGATATGGGCCCATGTTAACCAATATTGGCATTGCAGCGTCATTCTCTGACAATCTGAAGAAAAGGTGGGACGGAAAAAGAAACGAATTTCGGCAGAGGTGAGATGAAGAGCTTTGGAACACCGAAATGCGAAATATCATTCAGCCACTCTCAGGGTAGTTGCCATCAAGGAAATGAATACAAAGCAAGAAATGGCATGGAGTGCACGTGTTCTGGACCATTGGCATGACTAGGGGCAATTGCCCCTAAAGAAGGCAATCAAACAAGTACACACACGTGCAGAAAGGAACGAACGTCAGAAGACTACCAAAAGGCAAAGGAAACGAATGCTCCGAAGAAACCGAAACATAAAGAGGAAAAAACCAAAGCTGGAATGAAATTCATCCTATTCGACCAGGAACCTTAGAGGGCAAGAATGAGAGAAAAGAGGAAGAGAGAAAGCTCAAAAGCAAATAATCGAGTGAACAGGTGAATAATGATCGTGAGCGCTGCTCCAAGTCGATGAGACGGAGTTGAGAAGGTGATAAAATGGTTTGAAAAATACGACGACCACGAAGAAAGACACGCTTTAACATACAAATAACATGAGACGTTCATTTTTTGTCACGTCATTAGCATTCACAATCGTTTCATACTGGTGCTCGATAATATAAAAAGACGTGGAAAAGTAGCACTTAAGAACATATCAAAATAGATCGAAGAGGATAACATTTAAAACATTATTTGCAATATTTCAAAAGTAAGCTTAGACAGGCCCTCCATTAAAGGTCACAAAAAGAAAATTTTTTAAATGCTTACTGAGTGAGCGGCAATGATTTCCAACAGTAATTACTATAAAATTTCTACATACGAATATCTGCATAATCTGCAGCTACCCTAAAGCACCGCCGAATTTCATATGTGAAAAAGTTCAGGCAGACGAGGAAGGCAGAAAAAGAGCGTAGAAAACGATCGAGTGTTCACTGTGAATAAAGGGAAGAGAAGAGAGGGGGGGGTGGGAGAGGGAGAAAGTGGCGGAATGGCGCCTGCAAGGTACACGTCGTGATGGCAAGCGCCACACATCATGTACGCACTGATTCACTGGCTGATAAGCCCCCGGAGGGGAGTTTGATTGCCATCTGATAGAGATCGAGAGGGAACAGTGCGGGGGCAGGCAAACAATGCCTTGGATCTTAGGGTACCATGAGACAGGTACACGCTAAGAACACGTCTCCATCACTTTGATTTCTCCACCCCGCCCCTCACTTTCAAGAAAAGAATTATAGCGGCATTATGCCGGCCTTCCAATGCAAGGCCAAAAAGGATTAAGGTGGAAAATTCTAGCAAAATGTGTTTAATCGAGTAGTAGCTTGATTCCTGGAATCTCTACAATTCCCATAAAAAGGACCTAAAACATTTTTACTCCAATAATTACTTTCAACGCGCGACGCGATCACTTTTTACTCTACGAGTAGGACGCAAAGGTATTAAATATCGAAGATGGAAAAGGAAAAAGAGTCTGCGACCCATTCAGAGAAAAAACAATAACAGCGGAAACGTAACGTCAACGATGTACCTACGAAAACATAAAGAGAAAATGGTGAAACCAACTTGAGCATGACCTCTATCCCATCCTTTTACTTTCCACCTTCCGCTTTTACGTTGAAAAACGTATGTTATATTTGTGAAGACGTCGAGGCAAAAACTCAAACAAGACCTCATGTCACGTTAGGTGCCGTTAGCCGCGTAAGAAATCAAGTAAAGGTGAAGACGATTGCCTGATGAGGGCCATAGTTGAAAGTCATAGTGAGCGACAAAGAAAAGGAGAAAAGCAAAGTAGTTTCACATGCAAACCGTGTGTGTACCGATGGCAATCATATTAGAAAACCTCTACAGCCCACGATTTTCTCTACTTTCTCAGTCTCTCCTAGTATGCAGACTTTACCATAGTTGGCATACGCCTGCCGATCTAACGTGCCATCATTAATGGACGGCTGGACGGCGTGCTCACAAGCAGGGCCAATCTGTGCGATTCCCTCTGTTACGCAATCTCGTAGACATTCCGTGCCATTTCAACTGCTTTCTGAGAGGTGGTGAACAGGAAACGTGCGACGCGCTTCTCAATGTACGCGATAACTTTAAAGGGCGCGCTCGTAGGTTCAGTCAACATCAAGAAAGAAGAAGGGCGTAACCAGGGGCGCAGCCAGACCAGCTCAAATAGGTTGCCCGCACACACGCGCACACACGCACAGATGACCTTTGCCTTTTTCTCAAGATTGTTCATCGCCCTCGTCTAGTGGGTCTCCTTACTGCAGCACCGCCGGCGGCGAGCGCTTTTTCAGGCGGTGACGCATGTGCGACTGGCACGATGCCGATCATTTTTTGGATGTCGTGAGTAAACTTCTCTTTCTCTCGAGTAGTTCCTGCTGATCACAACGACAGGCACAAGGGAAGAGAGGGCAAAGCGTGGACCAGTCCAATAGTCATCATCACTTCTCGACGTCAAGAAAAAAGTGGGAGGAAGGAGGAACCGACGATGGGAGAAGTGCGCAGCGAGTACTTCAATACCATTTGCGTTTCGTTCACTCTTCAACCTCCCTACAACTAACCCCCCTCGCCTAAACGTGACAACTCGCAGGCTAAAATAATGCATAAAGACAATGTGTACGCAAGTGAAGAAATCGCCACGGGGAAGTGTCATCATAAAATATTCTAGAGAAGAGGCGATCCACCTCGCAATCGTCAGTCACTCCTTTTCGAATGACTCACGACTAAACGGAAATGGCCGTAAGGCCACACGTGGTGAGTGCCTTTTGAGAATGAGGAAAGGAGTGGCACCTCTAGTTACGGAGCGAAAGAGAGAGAGAGAGTTAAAATGAAAAAGAGTGAGACTGAAGAGGACAATCAAACGAAGGAAGACGAACTTTCCATCCTACATTCCCAACCAATCCAGCGTACGTCGCTCGTAATATAGGAGACTTGAGCGAAGAAGAAAGGGTGAGGTGGGGAAGGGAATCCGTGACAGATGGACAGAAGAGGTATGTGAAGTGATAGCGACCATCCCACTTCCCCTTCTCCCATGCGTGCCACTACACAAGTGGAATTCGCTTGTCATCAACAGACACACAATGTATTGTTGACATACCCGTGCCACCAACTACCTCCTTCCTTTCGTTCTCCCTCTCTCTCTCTCTCTCTCTCTCTCTCTCTCTCTCTGTCTACCAGGATTTCTCTTCCGCCGAAGGGGAAACTTGGAAAAACAAATAGATTTTTTGAGCTGCTACCGTGATGAAACATGCACGGCATCATCACCAATCACGACGACATCTCAAAACGTCGCTCTCCTTTTCGTGCCGAATTTTCACCTCGACAAAATGCTAGGAAAAAATGAAAAGATTGCGCATAATTTTGGAGAAGGAAAAGGATGAAATTAGTAGACGAAGAAAGGAAAGATGTATGAGTCGCCAATGTAATGAAAAGCCACACACTTTCGCGATGAGAGTCCTCCGTCGCCATACGCACACCACCACGTCAAAGGTCGTAAAAATTACAGCGGAAGGGGCAAGAGACAAACGAATCTTCTCGTTAGCACGTCGATAGGATTGCATATGAGGCTAGCTCACTTTCCGCTATTCCCCTTTCCATCCTAAGACGCGCAGATCAGGCTAAAAATTCGACCTCTACTTTCATGAACGGATTACGCAATTATCTCACCGTAGGCATTTTCAACTTTAGGCATTAATTTGCTGAAATAGAACATTGCAATGAGCAAAAACAAACGCTGTACAAAGGCTACAACAAGCACACGATTTGGGCGGCGCTCTGGTCGACTGCGTAACATGCGAAGCAGTCATAAAACCTGCGTCGTAACGATTCCCAGCCGGCACACCACTGGGGGTTGTGTAAGTGAAGCACTGCTTCATGAGTCTTCATAGCTAATGAAGAACGAAAGCACCGATGGCGGAGCTGGAGGAAGATCAAGCAGCAAGACAAGAGGCCAGTAAAACATCTGCGTTGTACTAATGATTTATACACACGACCTTCCTTTTAAAATTAACAGGTTGTGCATCGTCGGATGTCCGAAAATTAGAGACCGTATGCATACGATTAAAACTCCACAAACCGATACAGTGATCTCAGTGTGAAGAGACAACTAGCCGCTTTTTTTGGCGTGCCTCCACCTTTAATTTTTACTCTATTGTTAGCCGCAAGGCAAAAAGAAACTCAAAAGCAAGTGCGCTGGCCAGCGAGCGGTGCTTCTTCTCTGATTGCATCACATGTTAGCTCGAGTGCCCCCCCCCCTTTGTATTCCCATGTGCGGTCTAGATTGCTAGTCTAGCCTACTTCCAAACTGCTATCTCTCAAATGGAAGCGAAGAGGAGCAGTCCTCGCATTACTTAATAGATTCGACTGAAAATGGCGTCAGACAACGATGTTTAGGTTGGAGAAGGCCGGGATGCCCAGAATAGCACGACAAGCCGACCAATACACAACAATGGATTATACGGCAACAATAGAAATGAGAGCCGAACCAGAGCTTTGCAAGCCACATATCCATCTACACCACAGCTGCAAGAATAGTGGTAAATTGTGGGTAACAATTGTAAAATGTAGTCTTATCGTCCTTTCAGTACGTGTTTGAATATGGAGGGGAGGGGAATGGGTTTCTAATGTCGAGGAAAAAAAGGAAATGAAAATTCTACAAAAATTGAATGTTACGCAGAAAACGAATAGACAAAAATAAAAGAAAAATTAAATTGTCGATGGCTCATAATATGAGACTAGTCTTTGAAAAAAATAACTAGAAAACCGTCTACGCGATAACCGCCTATGGTAAGCAAGAAAGGATTACAACCGTTTTAGACTAGATTGCGAGTAAAGTTTTAAATTGATTCACACATTAATAAACTATCAAATACTCATAAACCAGTGCTAAATTTTTCCTTCGTACATCGTGGTATTCATGCACGAACATATGCTAGAATTTAGTGAGAACAACGCAAAGATACGTCAAACACGGAGCCACATCAAGTTTAAATTGTCCAAAAATGACAACTGATAATTTACAAACATGGAGAAAAAAAGAGACCGGAAGAGTGCCTTAAGCAGTAAACGTTACTGTTGAGAAGGAATGCACTCTGCCTACCATTCGTAGCATGTGACTCACGTCCGTTACAAAGGAGTGCAAAATTTTGCACAAATGATAAACAAGGGAGGATGGCGTCGTGGGCGGCGCGACGCATTTATGGGTTGTCTCACTGTAGATAATAGTGGTAGCGAAATAGTGTGGCAGAGAGAGAGAGAGAGAGAGGGATGAAAGGAGGAAGGAAACAAAGGAGGGAGCGTGTACAGAAAAGGGAACGTCGTGTTGTCCAGAACAGTGCGCTGAACACAGCGAACGCGACCTTGCACGACAATAAATAGATAAATTCGGCGGAGAGTACGTGTCCGGAGTACGCAGTGGTATCTAGAGGATTCTCTCTCCTCTCTCACTTGTTCGTTCTTTCAGTATATCACTCATTCCTCCAGATAACTAAAAAAAGAGAAAGGAGCGAGAAAAAAATAAATAGGATAGCCTCATGGATATATCAGAGAAATCTCTTTACACAAATTAAGAATGAGGCAAGTCAAAGCGCACATCAAACTTTTGTGTGGCGTTTTTCCGAACGATAATGAGCTTCGGATGAGCGTACTATTCGTTCCATTCGAAAAGCCAAATTTGGGTAGAATAACGCCATAGCTTAGTAAGAAGGAAAAAAGATGGCAATCATAAAGGTGCGGATAAAGGAAGAGTTAAGACCGTCAACTCATTCATTACCAATACTCACACTGGTGAAGTAGCGGAGACCGAAAGAAAACGGCGAAAGACACTGTGAGATGACGGGACGTAAAGTCGACAATAGTGATGCGACGGTAGACCCGCAAAAGCCATAAATGATAGTACAAGTACGCCTTGCCAATTGAATTGGAGTGAAAGAAATAAAAGTGCGACAGAAGAGTACTTGGGCGTTAGGGGGAGGGAACAGTTGCCACCAATTTTTAAAACTAAAGGATTCCAGCGAGAGAATAACGAAAAAATTTAATTCAAAAGCTGTTACCCCAAGAAAAGTCAAGGGAACACAGGTTTACGGGTCGGTGCCATAAAATTCGTAGAAGGTCAGATGAGAACAAATCACCATTCAGACGCACCCGATAGGGGCAGCGTTAGCCGAGAAGAATAGAAAGAGAGAGAGGGGAAGAGACAACGAGAGAGAGAGAGAGAGGGGACGAAAGGCATCGGCCTCTGCTGCGCCTTGACCTCCGCTCGGTCCCATCTTTCTTTCACTCTCTCTCTCTCTCTCTCTCTCACCTGCCTCTCACCTTGCCCACACCGCGTTGAAGCAGACCAAAGGAAGGCAGTTAGACGCACCACTCACATTTCCCTCCTCTCTCTCATCTCAAGTTTCCGCCGACATACCTCCTACACTTCCACTACAACCACGACAGCGGAACACAAACCTTCAATACCAACGACGGACGGATAGAATAATATCTTTTTTTCTATTATCTCCTAACGTCAGTATAACCACCTTCAACCGAAGAGGAAAAGGAAAAAAAACGATTTTCGATAAATTACATTCCAAAATTCTAAAACAGCCAAAGATGGAAGGAAGTGTACGGGAATGTATTACATGCCGATCGCATTGGTTAAAACAAGAGAGAGCGAAAGTGCGTTGCGATGAAAGATGCACACTACATTGTGTGCCAGAAACAGGCGTCTCCCAACATGTACCTCCGTTTGTGTGACGACCTTCGGCAACGGTAATAAACGCCCCCACCCCCCCCCCCCCCCATGGAAGCGACACGTGAATAAGAATGACTGTGTAGCTCCTCTTCTTTCTTCCTCTCTCTCTCCCTCATTCCGGAGGGGGGGGGGCAATTCTAGCGCAATGATTGATTTTCGACTGTCGAAGAACAAGAGGAGCACACCACGGGCGTGGTCGGCAATGAATTGTCCAATTCCCTCGCACACTTTCTTTAAGCATCCATTGCATTTGCAAAAATTTGCATACAATTTCAGTAGGCAGGTAGAGTAACGGGACAAAGAGCAAGACCTTTTGTGAGAAAACCCGTAGTAAAAAGACGCTCTAAGCAAACAAAGGAAGAACCACACGACATATGTCAGAGTATACAATAGCGAACAAATCTACAAATATCGCTTCATTGAACGAAGATAAAAGAGTGGCGAAATCGAATTAACTAGCTAAAAATCTTAAGTCAATATTTGACATAATAAGTAAGCACCATAAGAACATTTCTCCAACCTGGTGTGATAGGATGCTGCAAAATCGTGAAGACATCTGGCAGAGGCATCACGATGAGGCGATTTAGGCGGAGCTGAAAAACTGACCCTGTATTCCATGCTTCTAGCTTTTCCCCGGGCTGATTTCCAGGGGATCAAGCAAGACGATAATAGATTATGAGATGGAGCAACAAAAATGAAAGATTTAAGCACAACGAGAGCAGCTGATCGGGGTCCAACAATTTAACAGGTCTGGACATTGACACGAGACGCGGCCAGTCACCCGCAAAACTGCTCGTCATTAAATATCATCCATCAAAATCACAATTCGAAACTCTGGGGATGTAACCGCGCTTAGCGATGAGAAGGAATAAGGACGACAATTGGTAAAGACCCCTGGTTACGCAGCGGACGCGGTGGTCCTCGCGCCATCGATGGCGGTCAACTCTCTATTTCTCTAAGTCTCTTTTGATATCGTACTCTTACAAGAACGTGTATCCACGTGCAAATGTCTGAACCACTTATTCCCCATTGCATTACATCGTCTCCCCGACACAACAATGATAAAGGGATTATGGGAGGGCGCACAAGGAAGCCCGCTACTTTTCTTATCCTCCCCTACACCCCCCCCCCCCCTCCTCCACTTTACGAAGTAAAATTAGCCGCTCACTTTTCCCTCGGGACGAGGGAAAGTCGGCTTAGCATTTATTCCTTACATCACTATCTTTCATATCGGAAGCTTTTACCGCTCTTTTAACCCCTCCCTCCGAAAGCCATTAACCTGGAAGAATTGGAAGTGACG
>JASCIT010000164.1:2500-10000 GCA_036711955.1 Digitonthophagus gazella
TGGATTCCTTCCTGACCGAGAAGTCGAAAATTCACCGACGAAAAGTAGCCGCCGCGTCCGCGGGCCGGCGGTAAGCGAAACACCGCGGACCTACAGGCCGCCCACTGAAGGGTTTTGGGTACGTTCGGCGACCGCGAGCGACGGCGAGGAAAGTTCAGATCAGGCATCGAGCGATATTCTTGGATTCCTTCCTGACCGAGAAGTCGAAAATTCACCGACGAAAAGTAGCCGCCGCGTCCGCGGGCCGGCGGTAAGCGAAACACCGCGGACCTACAGGCCGCCCACTGAAGGGTTTTGGGTACGTTCGGCGACCGCGAGCGACGGCGAGGAAAGTTCAAATCAGGCATCGAGCGATATTCTTGGATTCCTTCCTGACCGAGAAGTCGAAAATTCACCGACGAAAAGTAGCCGCCGCGTCCGCCGGCCGGCGGTAAGCGAAACACCGCGGACCTACAGGCCGCCCACTGAAGGGTTTTGGGTACGTTCGGCGACCGCGAGCGACGGCGAGGAAAGTTCAAATCCGGCATCGAGCGATATTCTTGGATTCCTTCTTAACCGAGAACTCGGAAATTCACCGACGAAAAGTAGCCGCCGCGTCCGCAGGCCGGCGCTAGCCGAAAATCCGCGGATCGGCAGGTCGCCCACGGAAGGGTTCGCCCGCGGAACGGTCCCGAACGACCGGCCGGCCTCGCCCGCCCGCCGTTCCGTCAGATTCGCGCGTCCCGACTCCGAACCCGGTTCGACCGAATTTTCGACAAAGTCACCATTTACACCCCGCCGGACCGGTTTTTAGGGGACCTCGCCGAGAATCCCGATAGGCTTTCCGACCCAACATTACTAAGACCGTAGGGCGACCGTGACATTACCTCGAACCATGGCCCGCAGATAATAGTAGGGCAGCAGTCGACCGCGAGGTCGGCTGGTGTCCGTCGGCTTGTAGCGATGTAAACGTATGGTGTCTATAACGTCCGTGAAAGAGTACTGTGGTGAGTGCTGCCTCTATTTTGTCGTTTTCACGGTTCCGGACCCGTACACGAAAGTTTGCATTTTTTAGCGGGATCCTTTCTCAATTCGCACCGCGATGTCCGAGAGCCATAATATAAGGATCGCTGCTAAGTCTCTCGCGCGCGCGTGAAATTCACAGCAAGCCTGCGGGGCAATCCGGACGTAAAATACTCCAGATGTCCCATTTGCCGGCAAATATAAGCGTTTACCGCTGGTCGGTTCTCCGACAACACAAAATTTGCAACAACTCCAAAGATTTATCCGAGCGAATATGCGTTCGACACAGATTTTTATAACCAAGACGCTTTCAATCTAGCGACGAATGTGTCCGAGAATATGTGAAAGCTGTTTACGGGCAAAAGTAAAGTCCGACAATTTTTTATTACCAGAGAGATATAATTTTTTTGAAACACGGACGATGAGGACGGATGAGGGCGGGCCATATCGAAAACGGGGAACACGCACCGAAAAGGGGTAGACGATGTGGCGGCGATTGTTGAGTAGTTCTCCTACGAAACCTTGTGCCGCCGCGCTCTCTCCTTAGTACCGTGCCGTCGTTGCTGCGCCAGTAGATCAGAGCCCGTTGTTCTTGTCGTTCTCAAAAATTATTATATAAAAAAAAGGCACGTTTGGTCGGCGCGCGTTCGCCGCGGTCGACTGTGCCGAGCGTCCAGCGAACGGGATCATTTATTAGTTCGACCGTCGGGCGCCGTCGTCCCAGTTTCGTCGTCGTCTCGACGTAGGGTGCGTTGCGATAAATGATCGTCCCTCCGCACAATCATACGACCGCCAATAAACGAAAACCAATAATCCCCGTCCAGCCACAACCGCACCTGCCGCGCAATGGTCTTCGAAGTGCGTCGCGCCCGTAACTAAGCGTTCTCTCGACTTTTTTTCGCAAAGAGGAGAGCATGAACGCGCGGGCGCGGTATTAGCGCACGGTCGACCGAAACACGGAGCACCAGATATAATATATCACGTATATTATAGAGAGTACTCTGCGGCAGAGCGGGCGGGCGGTCGGTCGGTCGATGGGCGTTTTCGATGAGTGCGAGTCGTTTTGTGCGAATAATAAACGCAGGGACGTCTTTATCTCCTCCATCCGCCGTCAACGTCGAGAACGTACGAACGGACGAGAGGACGATGACGGAAAATCTCGCCGTGTTCGAACCGAGTTTGCTGCGGACGCTTGTTTGTCTGTTCGTCGTAGGGAGGCGGCCGTCGCCGCAGTCGCTGTCGAGAAGTGTCTGAAAGCCTCTTCTTCGTTTAACGACGAAGATCAACGGTTTTTGCTCTCGGCCGGCCGGCTGGCCGTCGTTCTCGATCCGAACGGCTAACAGCTCCCTGGTTGATCCTGCCAGTAGTCATATGCTTGTCTCAAAGATTAAGCCATGCATGTCTCAGTACAAGCCAAATTAAGGTGAAACCGCGAAAGGCTCATTAAATCAGTTATGGTTCCTTAGATCGTACCCACATTTACTTGGATAACTGTGGTAATTCTAGAGCTAATACATGCAAACAGAGCTCCGACCGGAGACGGAAGGAGCGCTTTTATTAGATCAAAACCAATCGGTGGCGGGTCAAACCGTTACCGTACACCTTGGTGACTCTGAATAACTTTTTGCTGATCGCACGGTCTCGCACCGGCGACGCATCTTTCAAATGTCTGCCTTATCAACTGTCGATGGTAGGTTCTGCGCCTACCATGGTTGTAACGGGTAACGGGGAATCAGGGTTCGATTCCGGAGAGGGAGCCTGAGAAACGGCTACCACATCCAAGGAAGGCAGCAGGCGCGCAAATTACCCACTCCCGCACGGGGAGGTAGTGACGAAAAATAACGATACGGGACTCATCCGAGGCCCCGTAATCGGAATGAGTACACTCTAAACCCTTTAACGAGGATCAATTGGAGGGCAAGTCTGGTGCCAGCAGCCGCGGTAACACCAGCTCCAATAGCGTATATTAAAGTTGTTGCGGTTAAAAAGCTCGTAGTCGAATTTGTGTCCCGCGCCGCCGGTTCATCGCTCGCGGTGTCAACTGGCGTGTCCGCGGGACGTCCTGCCGGTGGGCTTAGCTCTTGTCGGGCGGCCCAATCTCAATCCCACCGCGGTGCTCTTTACTGAGTGTCGAGGTGGGCCGGCACGTTTACTTTGAACAAATTAGAGTGCTTAAAGCAGGCTAAAACATCGCCTGAATACTGTGTGCATGGAATAATGGAATAGGACCTCGGTTCTATTTTGTTGGTTTTCGGAACCCCGAGGTAATGATTAATAGGAACGGATGGGGGCATTCGTATTGCGACGTTAGAGGTGAAATTCTTGGATCGTCGCAAGACGGACAGAAGCGAAAGCATTTGCCAAAAACGCTTTCATTGATCAAGAACGAAAGTTAGAGGTTCGAAGGCGATCAGATACCGCCCTAGTTCTAACCATAAACGATGCCAGCTAGCGATCCGCCGACGTTCCTCCGATGACTCGGCGGGCAGCTTCCGGGAAACCAAAGCTTTTGGGATCCGGGGGAAGTATGGTTGCAAAGCTGAAACTTAAAGGAATTGACGGAAGGGCACCACCAGGAGTGGAGCCTGCGGCTTAATTTGACTCAACACGGGAAACCTCACCAGGCCCGGACACCGGAAGGATTGACAGATTGAGAGCTCTTTCTTGATTCGGTGGGTGGTGGTGCATGGCCGTTCTTAGTTGGTGGAGCGATTTGTCTGGTTAATTCCGATAACGAACGAGACTCTAGCCTGCTAACTAGGCGTATTTTCGACATCTCAAAGGTCCGCCGGCCCGGCGTTCGCGTCGCGGTCGCGCGCGATTTTTACTGTCGGCGTACAATTAATTCTTCTTAGAGGGACAGGCGGCTTCTAGCCGCACGAGATTGAGCAATAACAGGTCTGTGATGCCCTTAGATGTTCTGGGCCGCACGCGCGCTACACTGAAGGAATCAGCGTGTCTTCCCTGGCCGAGCGGCCCGGGTAACCGTTGAACCTCCTTCGTGCTAGGGATTGGGGCTTGCAATTGTTCCCCATGAACGAGGAATTCCCAGTAAGCGCGAGTCATAAGCTCGCGTTGATTACGTCCCTGCCCTTTGTACACACCGCCCGTCGCTACTACCGATTGAATGATTTAGTGAGGTCTTCGGACCGGTACGCGGCGGAGTTTCGACGTCGCCGATGTTGCTGGGAAGATGACCGAACTTGATCATTTAGAGGAAGTAAAAGTCGTAACAAGGTTTCCGTAGGTGAACCTGCGGAAGGATCATTAACGTAACGCGAACGCAAAAATAAAGTCGTCGCGTCGTTAAATATGTGTATCCGCTCTCGGAGCTGTGCGCTTTCGCCAACGAACCACCCGTCCGCGCCTGTGTTATATCACTTGTGGACGCGCTATAAACGCGAGTGCGTGACAAGAGAAGCCTCCCTTCGCGAAAGCGATGGGCGGAGGCGTCCGCCGGTTCGCGTAGCCGTTCTTAATCAAGTAGTAGACAGGTGTAGCTCGGGCAAGTAGTTGGCAGCAGTAGAGCGACCCCGGGAAAAGACAGCATAGAGTAAACGACACGCGTCGTGGTCGGCCGGGCGCATACATGGCAGACGTGTTCGCCGAGATGGCGTTACGTTACTCAGTCGCCGCCCGCCGACCGCCGCAATAGAGCGGCAAGCGCGGCCGCACACGTTCTCTTACGATAACGAAGGGAAGACGCAGCGGCGGTGATAGCCGATCGTTCGCCGGCGGCGATGTGATCGCGTCGAACGAAATACGACGCGTCCTCGTCCGAGAGCGAACGTCGACCACCGACCGCGCGCACCCCTTCGGCGTTTGGCGTGTTGCGCCGTCGTCTTTGCCGCAGTCGTTATAAAACCAGGTCGAGAGAAAGGAGAGGACGAGCGGATATTACTAAGTAATAATACCGTTCGCTACCTTTCCGCGCTCCTCCCCGAGTATCACGCGCGCCTTTCGATGGCGCGGCTCGGTGTGCGGGCGGCGCGCTCTCGCCTTTTCGAACAGTTCTTTGGCTCGAATTACTCTTTTCAAAAAATAGCGTATATTATGTTTAGAGGAAGACGTTCTTCCGTCGCTAGACGACGGTATCTCGGCAGGCTAACGCCGGCGCTTCCGACCGACCGAACGATAGTCCGTCGGTCGAATACCGTGCGCCGAGGGTACGACAACGATATAACAAAAAACGTTCTTCGGGTACCTATCGTCGCGGAAGACCGTGGCGTCGCCAATGTCGACGCCCGACCGACGAACAGGAGAAGCGCGCCCGGAGCGCGAACTCCGACGGTGGTTAAATGATCTTCGCCCGAACGAAAACTTTGTTGTTGTTCAGTACACCTCGCACGACGACGACGGCGATGAAGTCGACGACGGAGGCCGAACGAGTGCCGCCGAGAGCGCGTCACCGGGACATCCCGTTGTTAATCAACGGGCGGTAGAACGCGCGCGTCTCTTCGGCAGTCAGTCCGCTGCGAGAGAGATAGAGCAAAAACGCCTGTTGAAAGCGTTGCACGAACGAAACTAGCCAAAATCCGCCGCAGCACCGCGAGTGTGCTCGTGGCGTAGTTACGAATAAGTAACGTGATATAAAAGATTACCCTGAACGGTGGATCACTTGGCTCGTGGGTCGATGAAGAACGCAGCTAATTGCGCGTCAAATTGTGAACTGCAGGACACTTGAACATCGACACTTCGAACGCACATTGCGGTCTTCGGATACTGTTCCTGGACCACTCCTGGCTGAGGGTCGTTTCAATTTCCACGACTGCCGGGCGTGCTAAGGCGCCGTTAAACGGCGCTCGCCGTGGCAAGTATATGGCCGTTCGAGCGCCTCCAATGAGCCGATCGGGACGCCTTCGAATCTTCGTTGGCGTCGTTCTCGGACGGAGGAACGCGCGTCGGCTTAAATTACAGCCTGTGTACCGGTTGCGGCTGATATACCATCGCGCACTTGCGTTTAGCATTTGTCGCGAGCGTCAGTCCGTGACTCGACATCGGTCGACGTGTCAGAGATAGGTATATTTTTAGCGGATGAACGAGCTGGTCTTCGTGCTTATCGTACGCCTGAAGCGTGTCGCGCGCCTCCGGTACGTTTAACCACGTTTAAGGATTACGCCGCAATTAATCCCAAAATATATATGTTGTGGGAACGGGCGTTCGCCCTGTGGCTGCCGAGGACGGCGGCCGACGCAAGACGTCCTTAGAGTCGTCGTCGTCTCAGGTCGTTCTACGTCCTCTGGGTGTTAACAGCCGCGACGAACGTGTCTACGTTTGACAACTTATCGTCGTCTGACCGATAGATCGAGCGTCCGGGGCAGTAGTTTTTTATTATTATTTAAATGATAATATAAGACGAACCCGTTCGTCGTCCAAAGTGGCGACGACGGACCCGGCCGGCGGCGTGCCGCTTAAACCGGAGGCTTTTTACTACCATACATTTATAAGCAAGCGGGCGAGCAAGCAAGCGGAGCGCGCATTAGCCGTGCTCTCTGCTGCTGCCGTGCTGTGCTGTAAACGAAAACGCGACCTCAGAGCAGGTGAGGCTACCCGCTGAATTTAAGCATATTACTAAGCGGAGGAAAAGAAACTAACTAGGATTCCCTCAGTAGCGGCGAGCGAACAGGGAAGAGCCCAGCACCGAATCCCGCGGCCGGAAACGGACGCCGGGAAATGTGGTGTTAGGGAGGATCCGCTATCCCGAGATCGCACGGCGAGCCCAAGTCCTTCTTGAACGGGGCCACTTACCCAGAGAGGGTGCCAGGCCCGTAGAGGCGGCCGTCGGTAGCGGGAGGATCTCTCCTCAGAGTCGGGTTGCTTGAGAGTGCAGCCCTAAGTGGGTGGTAAACTCCATCTAAGGCTAAATATGACCACGAGACCGATAGCGAACAAGTACCGTGAGGGAAAGTTGAAAAGAACTTTGAAGAGAGAGTTCAATAGTACGTGAAACCGTTCAGGGGTAAACCTGAGAAACCCGAAAGGTCGAAAGGGGAGATTCAACGCGATACGTTGCTCGCGAGCGACGCGTGATGTGACGGGCAGCCGCTTCGCGGTTGGCAAGCTCGCTGCACGCGCCGAACGATCGGGCATCGGACGCGTGCACTTCTCCTCCTGTAGGACGTCGTGACCCGTTGGGCGCCGGTCTAAGGCCCGCGGTGGAGACCGGACGCCTTTTGCGCGTCCGGACCCGCGGTGTCCCGACCGGTTCGACCGACGGTAAAACTAAGGCGCGGGGCCGCGACATAGTTCGCGTCCGGCTCGTCGCAAGCGCGAACGGCAAACGGGGCGTCCGGGCCCAGTACCGGATCCCCGACCGTTCGGCTGTTGGCGGCGCAGTCCTCGGACTGACCTCGTACACGCCAGTCTACGGCGCTATAGCTTTGGGTACTTTCAGGACCCGTCTTGAAACACGGACCAAGGAGTCTAGCATGTGCGCGAGTCATTGGGACATTGATAAACCTAAAGGCGCAATGAAAGTGAAGGTTCGCCTCGCGCGGA
>JASCIT010000164.1:20000-22500 GCA_036711955.1 Digitonthophagus gazella
CCGCCGCAGCACCGCGAGTGTGCTCGTGGCGTAGTTACGAATAAGTAACGTGATATAAAAGATTACCCTGAACGGTGGATCACTTGGCTCGTGGGTCGATGAAGAACGCAGCTAATTGCGCGTCAAATTGTGAACTGCAGGACACTTGAACATCGACACTTCGAACGCACATTGCGGTCTTCGGATACTGTTCCTGGACCACTCCTGGCTGAGGGTCGTTTCAATTTCCACGACTGCCGGGCGTGCTAAGGCGCCGTTAAACGGCGCTCGCCGTGGCAAGTATATGGCCGTTCGAGCGCCTCCAATGAGCCGATCGGGACGCCTTCGAATTTTCGTTGGCGTCGTTCTCGGACGGAGGAACGCGCGTCGGCTTAAATTACAGCCTGTGTACCGGTTGCGGCTGATATACCATCGCGCACTTGCGTTTAGCATTTGTCGCGAGCGTCAGTCCGTGACTCGACATCGGTCGACGTGTCAGAGATAGGTATATTTTTAGCGGATGAACGAGCTGGTCTTCGTGCTTATCGTACGCCTGAAGCGTGTCGCGCGCCTCCGGTACGTTTAACCACGTTTAAGGATTACGCCGCAATTAATCCCAAAATATATATGTTGTGGGAACGGGCGTTCGCCCTGTGGCTGCCGAGGACGGCGGCCGACGCAAGACGTCCTTAGAGTCGTCGTCGTCTCAGGTCGTTCTACGTCCTCTGGGTGTTAACAGCCGCGACGAACGTGTCTACGTTTGACAACTTATCGTCGTCTGACCGATAGATCGAGCGTCCGGGGCAGTAGTTTTTTATTATTATTTAAATGATAATATAAGACGAACCCGTTCGTCGTCCAAAGTGGCGACGACGGACCCGGCCGGCGGCGTGCCGCTTAAACCGGAGGCTTTTTACTACCATACATTTATAAGCAAGCGGGCGAGCAAGCAAGCGGAGCGCGCATTAGCCGTGCTCTCTGCTGCTGCCGTGCTGTGCTGTAAACGAAAACGCGACCTCAGAGCAGGTGAGGCTACCCGCTGAATTTAAGCATATTACTAAGCGGAGGAAAAGAAACTAACTAGGATTCCCTCAGTAGCGGCGAGCGAACAGGGAAGAGCCCAGCACCGAATCCCGCGGCCGGAAACGGACGCCGGGAAATGTGGTGTTAGGGAGGATCCGCTATCCCGAGATCGCACGGCGAGCCCAAGTCCTTCTTGAACGGGGCCACTTACCCAGAGAGGGTGCCAGGCCCGTAGAGGCGGCCGTCGGTAGCGGGAGGATCTCTCCTCAGAGTCGGGTTGCTTGAGAGTGCAGCCCTAAGTGGGTGGTAAACTCCATCTAAGGCTAAATATGACCACGAGACCGATAGCGAACAAGTACCGTGAGGGAAAGTTGAAAAGAACTTTGAAGAGAGAGTTCAATAGTACGTGAAACCGTTCAGGGTGTAAACCTGAGAAACCCGAAAGGTCGAAAGGGGAGATTCAACGCGATACGTTGCTCGCGAGCGACGCGTGATGTGACGGGCAGCCGCTTCGCGGTTGGCAAGCTCGCTGCACGCGCCGAACGATCGGGCATCGGACGCGTGCACTTCTCCTCCTGTAGGACGTCGTGACCCGTTGGGCGCCGGTCTAAGGCCCGCGGTGGAGACCGGACGCCTTTTGCGCGTCCGGACCCGCGGTGTCCCGACCGGTTCGACCGACGGTAAAACTAAGGCGCGGGGCCGCGACATAGTTCGCGTCCGGCTCGTCGCAAGCGCGAACGGCAAACGGGGCGTCCGGGCCCAGTACCGGATCCCCGACCGTTCGGCTGTTGGCGGCGCAGTCCTCGGACTGACCTCGTACACGCCAGTCTACGGCGCTATAGCTTTGGGTACTTTCAGGACCCGTCTTGAAACACGGACCAAGGAGTCTAGCATGTGCGCGAGTCATTGGGACATTGATAAACCTAAAGGCGCAATGAAAGTGAAGGTTCGCCTCGCGCGGACCGAGGGAGGATGGGCCCGTCCACGGGCGGGCCCCGCACTCCCGGGGCGTCTCGTTCTCATCGCGAGAAGAGGCGCACCCAGAGCGTACACGCTGGGACCCGAAAGATGGTGAACTATGCCTGGTCAGGACGAAGTCAGGGGAAACCCTGATGGAGGTCCGTAGCGATTCTGACGTGCAAATCGATCGTCGGAACTGGGTATAGGGGCGAAAGACTAATCGAACCTTCTAGTAGCTGGTTCCCTCCGAAGTTTCCCTCAGGATAGCTGGCGCTCGCCTTGCGAGTCTCATTCGGTAAAGCGAATGATTAGAGGCATTGGGGTCGAAACGGCCTCAACCTATTCTCAAACTTTAAATGGGTGAGATCTCCGGCTTGCTTGAACGCTGAAGCCGCGAGATATCGGATCACCGAGTGCCAAGTGGGCCACTTTTGGTAAGCAGAACTGGCGCTGTGGGATGAACCAAACGCCGAGTTAAAGCGCCAAAATCGACGCTTATGGGATACCATGAAAGGCGTTGGTAACTTAAGACAGCAGG
>JASCIT010000164.1:32500-35000 GCA_036711955.1 Digitonthophagus gazella
CTGGACCACTCCTGGCTGAGGGTCGTTTCAATTTCCACGACTGCCGGGCGTGCTAAGGCGCCGTTAAACGGCGCTCGCCGTGGCAAGTATATGGCCGTTCGAGCGCCTCCAATGAGCCGATCGGGACGCCTTCGAATTTTCGTTGGCGTCGTTCTCGGACGGAGGAACGCGCGTCGGCTTAAATTACAGCCTGTGTACCGGTTGCGGCTGATATACCATCGCGCACTTGCGTTTAGCATTTGTCGCGAGCGTCAGTCCGTGACTCGACATCGGTCGACGTGTCAGAGATAGGTATATTTTTAGCGGATGAACGAGCTGGTCTTCGTGCTTATCGTACGCCTGAAGCGTGTCGCGCGCCTCCGGTACGTTTAACCACGTTTAAGGATTACGCCGCAATTAATCCCAAAATATATATGTTGTGGGAACGGGCGTTCGCCCTGTGGCTGCCGAGGACGGCGGCCGACGCAAGACGTCCTTAGAGTCGTCGTCGTCTCAGGTCGTTCTACGTCCTCTGGGTGTTAACAGCCGCGACGAACGTGTCTACGTTTGACAACTTATCGTCGTCTGACCGATAGATCGAGCGTCCGGGGCAGTAGTTTTTTATTATTATTTAAATGATAATATAAGACGAACCCGTTCGTCGTCCAAAGTGGCGACGACGGACCCGGCCGGCGGCGTGCCGCTTAAACCGGAGGCTTTTTACTACCATACATTTATAAGCAAGCGGGCGAGCAAGCAAGCGGAGCGCGCATTAGCCGTGCTCTCTGCTGCTGCCGTGCTGTGCTGTAAACGAAAACGCGACCTCAGAGCAGGTGAGGCTACCCGCTGAATTTAAGCATATTACTAAGCGGAGGAAAAGAAACTAACTAGGATTCCCTCAGTAGCGGCGAGCGAACAGGGAAGAGCCCAGCACCGAATCCCGCGGCCGGAAACGGACGCCGGGAAATGTGGTGTTAGGGAGGATCCGCTATCCCGAGATCGCACGGCGAGCCCAAGTCCTTCTTGAACGGGGCCACTTACCCAGAGAGGGTGCCAGGCCCGTAGAGGCGGCCGTCGGTAGCGGGAGGATCTCTCCTCAGAGTCGGGTTGCTTGAGAGTGCAGCCCTAAGTGGGTGGTAAACTCCATCTAAGGCTAAATATGACCACGAGACCGATAGCGAACAAGTACCGTGAGGGAAAGTTGAAAAGAACTTTGAAGAGAGAGTTCAATAGTACGTGAAACCGTTCAGGGGTAAACCTGAGAAACCCGAAAGGTCGAAAGGGGAGATTCAACGCGATACGTTGCTCGCGAGCGACGCGTGATGTGACGGGCAGCCGCTTCGCGGTTGGCAAGCTCGCTGCACGCGCCGAACGATCGGGCATCGGACGCGTGCACTTCTCCTCCTGTAGGACGTCGTGACCCGTTGGGCGCCGGTCTAAGGCCCGCGGTGGAGACCGGACGCCTTTTGCGCGTCCGGACCCGCGGTGTCCCGACCGGTTCGACCGACGGTAAAACTAAGGCGCGGGGCCGCGACATAGTTCGCGTCCGGCTCGTCGCAAGCGCGAACGGCAAACGGGGCGTCCGGGCCCAGTACCGGATCCCCGACCGTTCGGCTGTTGGCGGCGCAGTCCTCGGACTGACCTCGTACACGCCAGTCTACGGCGCTATAGCTTTGGGTACTTTCAGGACCCGTCTTGAAACACGGACCAAGGAGTCTAGCATGTGCGCGAGTCATTGGGACATTGATAAACCTAAAGGCGCAATGAAAGTGAAGGTTCGCCTCGCGCGGACCGAGGGAGGATGGGCCCGTCCACGGGCGGGCCCCGCACTCCCGGGGCGTCTCGTTCTCATCGCGAGAAGAGGCGCACCCAGAGCGTACACGCTGGGACCCGAAAGATGGTGAACTATGCCTGGTCAGGACGAAGTCAGGGGAAACCCTGATGGAGGTCCGTAGCGATTCTGACGTGCAAATCGATCGTCGGAACTGGGTATAGGGGCGAAAGACTAATCGAACCTTCTAGTAGCTGGTTCCCTCCGAAGTTTCCCTCAGGATAGCTGGCGCTCGCCTTGCGAGTCTCATTCGGTAAAGCGAATGATTAGAGGCATTGGGGTCGAAACGGCCTCAACCTATTCTCAAACTTTAAATGGGTGAGATCTCCGGCTTGCTTGAACGCTGAAGCCGCGAGATATCGGATCACCGAGTGCCAAGTGGGCCACTTTTGGTAAGCAGAACTGGCGCTGTGGGATGAACCAAACGCCGAGTTAAAGCGCCAAAATCGACGCTTATGGGATACCATGAAAGGCGTTGGTAACTTAAGACAGCAGGACGGTGGCCATGGAAGTCGGAATCCGCTAAGGAGTGTGTAACAACTCACCTGCCGAAGTTACTAGCCCTGAAAATGGATGGCGCTGAAGCGTCGTGCTTATACTCGGCCGTCAGCGGCATGTGAGACGAGCGGTCGGCTTTTCAGCCGGCGGCGTCATGAAGCCCTGACGAGTAGGAGGGTCGCGGCGGTGAGC
>JASCIT010000165.1:0-28154 GCA_036711955.1 Digitonthophagus gazella
GTGAGGTAACAGCCGATGAAGTAACGACTGCGCAAAAACTAACGACGACCGCGGATCAGCATACGATCGTACTGCAAAAAAACAACACTAAAGGAGTAATTCCTCTAAAATAATCACAGCAGAAATGTCTGCAAAGAAGTGAACGTACCAACTGGACATTTTTGCAGATAGACCACATTACTAGCCGTCAGGATCGTCCATATTAACGAAACTGCAAAGCAGATTGCTACAAAGCGCTAACCATAAAACATAAAATTTATGGAATTCCATGTTGTATGATTGGCAGTTAAGCAAAGGAAATAAAGCAATATACAAAACTATTAAAAGTAATACTAATAAATATGCACCAACCATTCGGTTTCGTATTGGCGGACGTCTTCACTACTCGGTCTGTCAAAACGGCGGGAGAACCGGCGCAGTCGGCGAACACTGACACCTGGGCAGAGGATATCTCTAATTTAAGATTGTAAAAATTTCAGACTTAAAAAAATCCAAAGCTAACAAATAATTACAGCAAACAACGTCGTAAATGAAGTCAACGTACCAACTCGAGACGCGGATGTCAACATCAATTTTTTGCAGATGGACGACATTCGTAGCCGTCAGGATCATAGACTCAACAGAGACTGCAAAAATATGACCGATCGAAATATTAAGAACATAAATTTCAAATAAGAAAACGAGTAACTATAGAGACGCAAATTGCACGTCTAGTGAAGTTATTCGCCATAAGAGGTGGAGAGAGAGAGAGAGAAGGAGAGCGAGAGCGAGAATCATCTGCTGGCCATGCTCATCCGCACCGTGTCGCCATGGAGACGCGTGGGTGGTGGTCACTACACGGTGGGAGGGGTGTGGAGGAGGGGAGGAGAGGGGGGGAGTGCACGGTCATCTGCTGAAATATCTTGCTAACCTCGTCACTATACTAGCATTGTGCATATTTTGTAGACTGCGTGTCGACTGAGAGAGCTCTACGCAATGTGTAACGAATAGCTATTGTCCAACACAAAGTGCGCCACATTTCGTCAAAAACATTGTCGCGATTTAGTGAATCGTCGTTCGTCACAACCGATTATGGCGTCCACCATTAACTTCTCGGCACTCGAGGCCTTTGCCGGTACGTCGCTGTACAAAGGGCTGGGAGTGGGGGGGGGGGTTACAGCAAGTGAGGGGAATGAAGGAGGGAGGGAGAGGGGTGGATAGAGCATTACATGTAACGAAGGTCACGCTTGCGTACTCCTTCTATTTTGTACGCGCGTGTTTCAGATAATGAACGAGAAGATATCGACATCGATGAGATGCACAGCGTGGTTTGACAAACTAGTCGAGGTTCTCCACTATTCTTTGCGCTTCTACTTCTCTCTTTCTCTTTCTCTCTTTACACACGCAGAAAACACTTAAGACTACGCCCAATTCTGTTTCATTTTTTTTAAAGTACGAACCGACCGACGATGTGTCGACGAAACAATCTCCTCACACTATTTCGCGCAATGAAGGTAAGGGAGGGGTGGGTGGGGGGGGAGAGGCATTCCGAAGTCTGCCGACGCGACGAAGAGATAAATCACAAAATCATCCATGCACCCTGCCAATCCCTCGCAAAAGGAATAATAGACAATGGCATGTGCGCACTTTGCTCAAAACGTAGAGATGTGATGTACTACAAAAAGAGATAGAGAGAGAGAGAGAGAGAGAGAAAGCACAAACTGACCTTTGCACACAGCGGACGCAATGAGGCAGGAGTGACGGTAGTGATCATGCTGACACACGTTGTCCTCTAGGTTCTCGCGAGCTTCTCCTTCACTGGCTGCCGAAGAGCTGCGCGATGTTGCACAAAAGCGAGGCCGTCGCAGCAGCGGATCGCGAGAGTGCCCTCAAAGCAGCACTCGCCTCCACACAAGGCTAGTCATTCATTCAGTTCATTCCGCAATGTTTACACACACACTTTCAGGATGAGCTGGAACAATTGCGAGAAAAATTAACGGGTACTGTGGATGTCGCTACGTATGAATCGACTGACGTGAGAATTTCATGTAATACTAGCAAAAAATATACGAATTTTTTCCTAATTCCGAATGAGAAATGAAATAATCGAATAAGAAGAGGGGGAGGGGCGAGTCATCAAATTTCGAAATCTACGCCCGAGTTTAATTTTGTTTTGGTTTGGCGAATTTCTCGGAGCTTTGCAGACTTTTCGTGCTGCAAATCTCGGCACTCAAGGAGGAAATCTTTCAACTCAAAAAGAATTCGCAGAACGCGATCGCGAATTAGCCGCAGCGCGATCGGTCTTTTTTCTGCCTTGCACACCATTCTATTTAGTGTAAAAAAAATCATTATCTTGGATGATATTACCACGTATCTACGTGTATGCTTTGCGCAGATTCGAGAACGTTTCTCTCGCGCGCCGAGGCATTGCATCGCGAACGTGACAACTGCTCTATAACGTGTGTGGCACGAGAAATCATTATTGATCATTATTGATTGTGGATCATGTATGGAAATTGACGTCTCGTCACGCACAGAAATCTCAACTCAGAGGAAAACGATCGGAGAGCTTAACCGAAGATAAAATCGAAGAGTGAAGGAGGTAAGAGAGACAAGTCTGACAAATCGAGGGATACCCTCTTTTTACATCAATCGAATGGCATTAATATATCCATTCACTTGCCCTTAGGAGAGCACAGATGGGATGCTCAAGAAATTGCGACAGCGCAAATGATCAAGCAATGCAACTCAGCCATCAGCTTACGGTAAGGACGAGCTTACGTAAGAGCGAGAGCTTACGGTAGGCGCCCTTACAAACATCGTACCAATGCGAAAGGGGCATATAACTAGAGAGAAAGTGAGAGACGGAAGAGAGAGAAAAAAAGATGGCATCGGTGACGACAGCAAAGGACAGACAGTCGTCGCCCCAAAATGATACACTGCGCGACGAAGTCAATCGCATGAGTGCAGCACTGGAAGATGCGACTCGCCTGATTGAAACGACTACGCACCGGTAAATCGGAACAATCGCGCAATCCCTGGCATTTAAAAATATAGTATAAAATTAGAATGTGTTTTCATCGCAACCAATAGGGGAGGGCATTAAAATGGATATAGAAGGTAGAGATGCAATAAAACTACCGTACCTGCAAAGGACACTACTGTACTAATTGCAAGTGTACGACGACCTGTCGTCTCGTTTGCTGGCAGCAACGACGCGCATCGCGCAAGTCGAGGATGAGCGGGATGGGTTGGCGGAAGAGATGCGCAATGTCCAAGTAATCATCTCTTTAAGACTCACATATATACATATAAAGGCATACATTCAGGATGATTTAATCCGCTTCCCGTGGCGAAAGTTCACATCTCTCCATCACATTATTGAAATGAAATCCCAGTGGAAAATATTTTTATAGCGTAAAATGATGTTTATAGGGCAGCCCATGAGGCTCGCCTTAGCTGCAAATGGAGAAACGGAGATGCGAAATACGTACGAGAAGACCATTGCGGAATTGAAGGTGTGGCAAAGGATGCAAATTAATCTAATCCACAAGAGTGGGCGAGAATGGGAGAGAGAGAGAGGGAGGGAGAGAAAGAAGAGGGAGAGAGAGAAAGAGAGAGGTGAATGAAGACAAAATTAAACAGACTGCTCTGGGTCGTCGCGAAGAAGAGCTCATCGAACTGAACTCCACGATAGCGTCGCTGAATTCGCGTTTAGATACGCGAAAGCGCGCGTCGAGGGTCATACCGCCGATCACTTACTTACCACTCATATGCCAAGACAACATTTTGTAAAAATTGCGAGGTGCGGACGTGATAGAATAAGGCGTTGACACAGGCTGGCGCCGACAAAGAGGAACACCTCGACAAGCTGCGTCTACAGTTAACGCGCGCAACGCGCGAAGTCAAAGAATTGCTTGGGTATAGTGCAGCGAGCGCCGAACACGACGAAAGCGGCAAGAGAGACGCAGAGACGTGCTGCGAGGTAAGAAGGGAGAGACGAGAGGAGAGAGAGTGCAGGAGGAAAAGAGAAAAATGCAGGCGCGCTCTGATGCAAACGCAACACGCACTCCAGATGGCGCATGCGCAATTGGAAGAGCGTCGTGAGGACGTTCGGAGGCTTGAAGGTGAAGAGTGCATAATTCGTGGCAGGAGAGACGAGAGAGGGAGAGAGAAAGAAAGATAATGTAAAACATTCATGGCGTGATTACAGGAGAAACGGAAGCGCGAGACCTGACAACATCATGAACTCATGGAAGAAGTGCTGCGCTTGCGAGAAGTGCGCCTCTTTGACACATTGCATATGAAGACGAGACACGTACCGTAAAACGGGATGGTTGTATACCGTAAGAACGGAAAAAATTGTCTACGGTGGTAGTCGTGTCGTCGTGAGACAAAATTCTGACGTGGGCCATCCGTGACATGTTAATCACGACCAAAATCGCCAGCCTTTTACACGTGAATGCGCGAGCAAGCAAATGTGACGCCTTTCAGCTTCATTGATATTGATCCCAAATTGGGCGGCATTATCGACAAATCAACGACCCATCACCAACGTAAAGATTATCAACGACCCATCACCAACGTAAAGATTACAGATGAAAACTGGGCGACGCCGCTGCCATGCTCAATGACATGAAACGCCAGGTGGCCTTTCGCGATGACCAGATTGCAAAGCTCAATCAACAGTGCTCACTGCTACACGTTGAATTGGGTATGTATGCGCGGGCTGCCTTGTTCTTTTCTCGCGAGTCGATGAAAACATTGTGGTAACAAATTGAGGTGTGCTCAATGGCTCCCACACGCCATACACCCACGGTTGCAAGGAAAAAGAACGCGAGAAAACGAACTTGGAAGCGTCGGGCAGTCCCAGCAACGCCTGCCGACCGCCGCCGCACGCGCCGCTCTTCTCAATTTACCTGCAAGAAAATGATTGAGCTCCCACAAAATACTAGGACACATCGAAAAACATTCGCAAAAAATGTGTTCGCTTGCGTGGTGTGCCCTCAGCCCTCTTACTTTTGGCATATTTGAGCGAAATCTGGCAACATAAAGTGTTCTTAACAACTAGGAAGGAAAGTCTATTTCAGGTCGGTATGCGCGTCTGGAAGAGGAAGGCAAGCTGCACGACGCGGAAGCCGCCGCGTCTGTCGCGGACGCGTCGCCACCACGGTCTGACATGGACGCGGCGAACCAAGCGGCCACCAATGGCTGAGCCATTAGCCCAAACCGTGCCAGAGGAAGAGGAAACGGCGTCGCCCGCGCAAGCGGCGATTGTCGAACCAGAGCGCAAGCACCAACCAACCGCCAACACCGGCGCCCACAGTACATGGTCAGAAAAAATTAATTTAAATATTTTGGAAAAATTACGCAATATAAGAGGTTGTATTCCAGGGCCGGCAGCATTCGCGACGGACGTGGGAAGAACAAGCATGCTCGTGAGCAACCTCTACTATGAATCCATACAGCTTATCCAGGTGTGCAACCCACGTTAAAAACGCCCTTTATTTTCCTTTTAATGTGGCGCATTTTTATTAGCACAAAAACCTAAGTAAATGCCAACAAAAACAGGAATTAGAAGCAAAAGACGCGCGCCTTCGCGACGCCGACCGAATCATAAAGAGGGCGCAGATGCGCTGCACACGTGCAAGTACGAACGATATTAATCGCCTCTCGCATCGAAGAGTTATGGCGAAGATCAAATGGAGTTCTTATGCGCTGCATCATTCAGAATTCAGCTTCGCCTTGCATACGAAGAGATTGCGAAGCTCGAAGGAGGCGACCACGACGATGAGAAATTTAAATCGGAAGAAGAGATAGCGCTGCTTCGGGCATAGGTCGAAGAGCTCCGAGTACGTTAAACCTGTTAAAGAGAGAGAGAGTAGAAAGAGGGTAGGAAAGAAGAAAAGCAAATGGTAGGGGAAAGAAGAAATTGTAGGTATTTGCGGATAGCATTCGGCTGGGAGGTACGGAATTGGAACGACGCGCAGAAGAGATGAGCCGAAAGCTGATCGGTGCGTGCATATTCACCAAAACGTGCGCCCTTCAGCGTGTGAAACTGTAGAACAAATGCGTGCCGACAAAACTTTAGAACAAATACGTGTCGAATATTCGTCATTCTGACGCTCGAATTCCTTCGGTTATTAGGCGAAAATCTCGAGCGCGTCCGCCTCGGCAAGCGCGTGGCACGCAGCCAGAAGCGCCTCGAAATCGAGGCACGCTCGGTGCGCACGCTGCGCGAACGCACGCAAGCACTCAAGTGCGACATGGCGCTCGACGCCGCGCGACTACAGAAGAATTTTGTGAGAATACGGCAACGCTGACGGCACTTCGGAGAAAAGGACGGGGAGGAGTGCACGCAGCAATGTCTCATTCTTAGTAGTAGTCGTGTCGACGTACCGTAAAGGGCGCACGTCTGACAGGATGAAGCATGCGCGAAGAAGCGCGCCTCCAACGCATCCTTCTCGACTGTGTACCAACGCACGCTGTAACGTCCGAATTGCACGCCAAATACGTTCGTCCTGCTGCGATCGACGTCTGATCTCGAGGGACAAGGGGTCAGACGAGATCCGAGAGAGAGAGAGAGAAAGAGAGGGAGAGAGAGAGAGAGAAACGTTGTCTTCTACGGAACGCACATAGAGCAAAGAGTGTGAAACGAGCTCATTTCGTGACTTCTTCCTTTCAGTCGGAAGCACCCCTCGAAGAAATAATTCGGACATTCTTCCTCGAAAGGCCGACAGCAGCGGCGAGGTTGCCGAGACGCTCCAGCGACAACTCGACCACACCAAGGTGCGCCACGACGATAGACGAGACGCGTTGAGAAGACGCACTTCCAGAGGCTGCTGACGATCGTCGAAGAGCAATCTGACTATTGGCGCGGCGAAGCCGTAAACGCTTCATCGCGAAAATGACGAAATGAAGAAGCTCGTGGAGATTATTGAGAATGAGAGCGACTTGTCGGGTGTGCTGCGTAGGTGACGCGAATTCGTGCTCTATACGCTTACCATAATTACCGTAATCACGACTGCTACCATCACCGTCCACGTTCAACGCAAGGAATTGTCGTTTTTGAAGTGCACGCTTTTCTTGCAGTATCGATCGAGACGCACCTGCTGCGTACAAATTCGCGAGCAAAGCCGAATCGGCGCGCAACGGCGCCGTTGCAAAGGAGCAACTGAAGAAGATGAAGACCGAGTTGAGGTCAGGAAAAGCAATGGAAGAAAGTGAAGGCCACTCAAAGGATTTGCTTACAATATGTAGCATATCAGCAGAAGAAAGAAAAGGAAAATAAAATGAGAAAATGTCAAAAGATCCCTTCGACCACGAACGTCGACCGAATCAGATGTCGCCATAATAGCGTGTGCGTGTGTCATCACTGCGCGTTGACAACGATAGCGTCGCGTGACACTGCTTTCCTCGTCGTTACAGAAAAGCGCGCAGCGACTTCGCCGAGGAGAGACGCCATCTCATCGCCGTTGCACGTTTGCTACACTCGACGCTTATGCGTTCGCATAACGAAACCCTGCATGGCATCAGCGTTTCGCAGGTTTCGAAGCACACACACAAAAATGCATGTTTTTTCGAAAAGCATACGTAGCGCCCAACAGGTTTCACTTTTAAAAAAAGGTGTGGAAGCCGCCAAATCAGGTTGAGCTCTTCCGCGACAAAATCGCCGATCTGATGGAGAAAGAGCGACGCATACGCGCCGCCGTCGAGAAGGCCGACGCAGATCGCGACAGTGCCGAAGAGACGCTTCGTCGCGCTAACCGCCCTCCAACAAACCGTCGATATGGCACGTTTTCACGTTCAAAAGGCGCCAGTCAGGCCGACACACACACAAACATAGAAGCAAGCCAACTCGTCGTCGCCTTTCTCACTTTACGCGATGAAGGCGCCCGCATTCGCAGGTGCGAGAGAGCGAAGGAGATCGCGCATCGCTCGAGCGTGCCATCCACTCGTTGTGACGCGCGAGATGGCGCTCAAGCAGAGGCTGTCTCATGCCGAATCACAGGTAGACCGATGGCTGCTCTTCCTCCTTCCGCGAAGACGGCGCTAATTCCCTCCCCCCCCCCCCCCCCCCATCAAGCCTTTATTGCGTCCGACCATTCTAGTGTACCGAACTAAAGGGAAGAAGTGCGTCGAGTCGCGGCGAGTCGCTCGTCGCTCGATGACGAACGCAACATGATTCTCGAAAAGGTAGCGGAGGGCTTTTTCTTTAATTATGCCCATAAATAACAAACTTGGACAATGTCCGATTCCGTCAGATCGAAGTGCTGCTCGCGATGTTTCAAGCTCGCGAAGACGTTCGCGAAGAACGTCGCAAGGCGAAGTCGACGCCTTCTGCCACGACAATGTGACGCCAATACCCCCGTTCCACTGCCCCTCCCCTCCCTTCTCCCCCTCCCTCTTCCGCACCCAATTTCCGGTTTTCTTTTTGTTCTGGGGTGTTTTTGTTTGTTTGTTCGAATTGTTGCCATCGTTCAGTGAAACAAGCATGAGTGCCCCCGCTGCTCACATCGATCAGCCGACGTCGGATTCGACGGTTTCGTCGGAATCGGAGAGCGACGTCGAGAAACGGTGCGGTATCGTACCGAGCACGCGGGCGACTCAGCCGTCACCACTTTCGTCTCATTAAGTGTCCACCACTTTCAGAAGACCGAAAATTGTCGTTAAAACGATCTTACACGACAACACGAAAAAAGTACGAAGAGCGGATCAGTCAAATGCGCGAGACCGCCGAAATTTGCATTCGTGGATACAAGGTAGTTTAAT
Source organism: Digitonthophagus gazella (assembly GCA_036711955.1). NCBI lineage: Eukaryota > Metazoa > Arthropoda > Insecta > Coleoptera > Scarabaeidae > Digitonthophagus > Digitonthophagus gazella. The sequence goes on from JASCIT010000165.1 coordinate 8,752, forward strand.
TTATTTGTCGCAACCGCCAAGAAAGGCTCCTCCACCACCAGCCTCTTCACAGGATCAATTAGAACAAAAAGAGCGCGCTCTCGAAGATTTGCGTCGCCTCTTAGAGAAGAAGATGTCCGAGACGCGAGTCGTCGAGAAGGTACTTTTCTCCCGCGAAAATCATCGGTGTCGACTGCGGGGGATTTACAGATTGAACGAGTTGCGCGAAGTGGTGCACGAGCAAGACGAGGCCATCATCCACGAGCTGGCGGTCGCGAAGAAGGAGAAGGCGCGTCTCGAACGTCTTGTCGATGACGTCGAAGCTGCCAATAGTGCGCTCTTCGCGCGCGCGCAGCAGCGTACGGCACCATCGCACGCCAACGTCGACGTGAGTTATTCAATGACAAATATTCGATTATATCACACGTGAAATCGTTCGTGCTCAATGAACGATTTCACATCTCGAAGGCTGTCCGCTCAAACGGAATCTTCGCGAGCCGTCCGCGAGGATAGCGACGTCGACAGACACGTCGCTTCGCAGTGAATCGCGAGTACAGTATCATCGCGGCGAGACGCCATTCGTATCGGAGAAGCACACGCTCGCTGTCATCCAAGAGAACGAGGCGCGCTTAAAAGGTTCGCACCGAAGGGCCGACCATCGAGACCGACCAAAAAAGTGAATTCCTTAAATCGGTGCCATTCAGCCGAGGAAGACCTTCGGAAGGCGTCGGCGAAGTTCGAGTACGATCGGCGCACGCTGAAGGCGACAATCGCCAAGCTCACCAAGGCGAATAAGGTTTGCATTGTGTGCTCCACCCCCTCCCCCCCCCTCCTGTGTGATCGTCGTCACGAAAGAAGGAAACGGCTCATTCGCGATATTGGCTGCCACAGGAGCTGTTCGCGCGCATGCGAAGAGATCAAAGAGGCGGCGATGAGCGAAATGCGCGAGAGGATGACGACGGCGACGTCGTCGCGCGGCGACGCATCACGGTACGTTGTACGGCCCCACGACTTGGCGCGTGGCACTCACTCGCCGCACCGACACGGTTGACCCCCGTCCAGGCTGCACGAAGATCAACTTCGACGAGCGCGCGAAGACGTCGACACGCTACGACGAACCGTTGATCGTCAGAAGAAGGCGCTCGACGACCTCGGCAAAGAGCTCGTCGAAGCGCGACGCAAGGAGGGCACGAAGGTAGCGTGGCGCGCACCGTGCGCACCGTGCCGAACCGGCGATTCTCACGCCAATACGAAACAGAGGGAGTGTGTGTGTGCGTATTCATTCAGGTTCACGTCGAGCAGTGGCACGAGCGTAAGCGACGCGAAGAAACGATCGAACGCCTACGCAAAGAGGCGCGGCTTTCAACCGCGTTGAGTCCGCGCACCGCGCGCGCGCGTCTTGATGCAAAACAAATGTAATCTCATCGTTGCAGCTGCGCGAATCGTCGGCCAAGCGACAGGTGGCCGAAGTCGAGGTGTCAAAGCGCGAAAAGCGCATCGTCGAGCTCGAAGCCGTCGATCGGACGCGAGAGCGAGCATACGTCCAATTGGAGGTGTGCCGACAAAAATGCCTTATTCATGTAAATACATGGATGACGAAATCAGACAGAACTGCGAGTGCTACGGCGCGAGAAGGCGGCCGGCAGTAGTGCCACCGTTGAAGTGACGGAATTGCGCGAAAAGATCCGACTACTCGAGGAGCAACTCCTCGCCGTTCGCATGGTAGGCATCGCATTTTCCGGGGGAAAACAATTTCCATTCAAATATGCAATTTGAATATTTGAACAGCTAGTTGTACGGCGCAAAATTCGTTTCAGGAACTGAGCGAGGCGCGCCTACGCATCACGCGACTTCAGGACGAAAGACGCGAGCGACGCGCCGCTGAAGCGAAGATCGACAAGACAGTGACTAGGAAAATAACGGCGAGTGACCGCCACCGGCAGGAATAGTCGAACGCTCACGCAACTTCCAATGTTGCGGAGATTTGGTCGACGGGCTCGAAAAAATCCCGACTCTTCCCCCGTGCCGACGACTGCGACGACACGCCGTGTACAATGTATTCGTTCGCAGGAATTCGACTCGCGAGAGCGCCAACAGACCGTGGAGCGCCACGCGGCAGAGCGCCGCGAACTCCTCGACGTGCGCACCAAGCTCAACGCCGTACAGAGCAAGTACGCCGAGACGAAGGAGCAGCTGACAAAGCTGGAGAAAGAACACAAGGAAACGATTGAGCGCCACCGGTTGGGCCTTCCTTTTCTCTCTCATCGCTGCGCTCTTCATATAAAAAGAAAAAAAAGAAAAATGGCGGTTTATTCACAAATCTTCGCCCATTATTTGGGAGAACTTGCCAGTTACATCGTCGAGCGACTCGAACGCGAAGCAACGCCCGTTAGCGCCGTCGTCCTCTTGCACGACAAAATCCAGGCAAAGGAGCTGGAAATTCGAAATTTGGTCAGTAGAAAGGACAGCGCGGTGAACGGTGTACACTACGCCAATTGTATCCCCCCACAAACGTGTGGCACGCAACAACACGCGAGATGATTGAGCCGTGAGCTGTATGTACCCGATTCCTTCATTGCAGAAGCATCGCATTGCGGAGTTCGAGAAAGCTCAAGACGCGAGGTTGAACTAGCGCCAGCACTTCTTTTTGCTCACATTTCAGGCGTTGCCTAATACCTCGCAAAAGTTGCCAATTGTATCCACCTCATATCGCCGACAAATCGCTTGTGCTAATCAAAGTGTCATCTTGTAAGAATAATAAATTCTTGTAAGGATAATAAATCTTTCATCTTTTCTCTACATAACATCGCGCCAATGTCAAAGTCATTTTGTAAATTGATGTGAGTGGAACGATATGAGGAGCCATCAGCTTCTCTCTCTATTGGCACTTCCACCAAGATACACCCAATGGAAGTATGCAGAGCAAGACTAAGCCCGCTAGTTCCTTTTAAAGGAACTAGTGGATCTGTTTTTTACAAAACCAGAATTATACAAGCAAGTAGGTAATCGAGGTACCGAATATTGGATACGTGACGCCAAGGCGTTTACGCTTACCCTCTCATACTACTGTAAGAATACGACGAAAGAACGACAACGAAAAATCTTTATACGCTATAGATGTCGTGAGCAGTTTCAATTGCGATCAGAAGAACAGCGCACATGTTCAACACCCGGGTAGATTAAGAGAGAGAGAGAGGGAGAGAGTTAAAAGGGAAAGGGAGAATATGCCATCGACATGTTTAACTACAAATATTCAAGGACTAAAGGCTAGTACATACAACAGGATTCGTAACAAAAGACTTTAAAACTAAAATTTAAAAAACATTCCGAGTTGTAAATGAGAATCATCGCAAACCAATGAATGAAGCATGCTAGATGAAGGAATGAAAATAAATTACCGCATGCTCTAAATTGCAAGAATAATAGATAGAGAGAGAGAGAGCGCACGCGCAAACAATTAGCAAAATGAAACAACAATAATTAACAAAACAAATTGCGTTGAATTATGATTGGGAGGCCATAAGACCTGTAGGTCTTATTTTCACGCTTGCAAGTAAATCAGAAGGAACCCGGGTCTGAACATTTGGCATGCAAATCGCATTCTTACGAAGGTTGGAGTATGTGAAAGTGTCCAAGCCAAACAGCCGGGGCAAAAGGAAATAAGTCATGACAAAAACGCAACCTTTAGGCATGCGCTCCACCAAAAATGAACTATACAAGTGCGTCGACTAAGCGAGGATGATACGACGAAGAGGTGCACATGGTAGCGGTAAAGAGCGGACGCCCTCCGACGTTCACTCCGGTTATTCATAATTCTATCAATCTCATTTGCTGCCTCCCACGCATAGTATATATGCAGGAATGACACGTGTACTCGAGGCAGAGCTTCGCGCGCGATTGAGAATGGCATTGTCATTTCCTAATTAATCCACAACAAGCCTTGGATCTCGCTCAAGAATTTCTCCATTCGCTGCCGGAAGGCGAGACGATCGCGTCGACCAGGCACCAATTCTGCGGGGAAGAGGCGTCCGAACGCCTCGACCAAGAGATTGGCAGCTGCCGCGTTGTTTTTACGCGACAGAAGCTCTTGTACGAATGACTCGAAGTATGCCTGCCAACGAAGGGTGAACGTTTAAGAAAAGGACTGTTCTACCGCATTTATGAGTGTGGCACCCTGATTCAAGGAATCGCGACATCATACGCTAGGAAAAGTCGTTATAGAGAGAGAGAGAGAGAGAGAGAGAGAGACTCACCTTGTCGAAAACAATGAGGCCATGGAGAGCGGAACAAGCTTCCGAGAAAAGGGAGGCATCTGCACTATTCTCCAAGCATGCTTCGAAAGCCATCTGAAAGGAGTCGTTCTTATTATGAGGAAAGGGCGTGGTGGATGATGCCACGTCAACATGTGACAATACGTACTAAAGCCCCGCCCTCCCCCCCTCTTTTTTTCTCTCTCTCCCTCCCTCCCCTTTCGCTCTTTTTCCCTCTCCTCCCCCGTACCGGCGTCATGACGTGGAAGTAATTCGTTATGGCTTCGTTGACGCTGTCGCGATTCTCGACGAAGAAGTTAGCCATGGCACACAGCGATTCCAGACTCGACGAAACGACTTCCAAGCCGTACTGTGACGTCAGTCCGGCCTGAAATGATTTTAATTATCATTGTTTAGATGCTTTTCTTTTTTTAAATGATAAATAAAATGACCTTCACTGATTCGCACAGTGAATGCAATAGTCCGGCATTCATGTGACACAGCGACTCGGGACAAAACTCCGTAAAGTACAAAATGAGGCGATAAAATTTGTGTGCCACCTGAAAGAAGTTGAATATTTGAATATTGAAGAAAATAAGAACTTTCACTAACGACGTACTAAGTAAAAAAAATTTTAAAAATTTAAAAAGTAAAAAACTTATGAGAATGTACAAACCTCTGGGCAACGCAGAACTTGCTCCGACATAACGGTAAGAAGAAGCTCGAGGGACGCCATCGCTGCCTGTATTAATGGCATAGAATTAAGGCCGCGCACTAACTTAGCACATACTATTAATTCTACTAGTTAGTGCCTTTGCAATAATAGAAATGAAAAGCCCCCACCTTAGATCCGTTCATCTCCTTTACCCACGACAGGTCAATAAAGTCTTTCGAAGTTACATTCGAAAGGATGTCCATAAAGAGGATGAGATCAGCCGCCTACAACATTTCTTTTTCTTCAAACTCGTCAATGTTTGTCTCATTAAAAGGATATCGTCGCCCTTTTGCGCAGGTGGACGTCAGCTGATACATTCGCCATTTTGTGCATCAAACTGACCAAATCGTCGTCGTCTGCGCTCATGCCGACGAAACGCTGCGCGTGCGTCGCTCGGTACGCTTCGACCGTTTCAATCAAGCATTTATACATCTTGACGGATTCGTTCTGCAATATTCGGCGTCTTATCAGTTTATCATATTATTAACACACACATCTGGTGATTTCGTACCCCCGAACAAACCGTCGAAACTATCAAGAAAGCGGTGCATTCAGCCGGGTTATCCGACGGCCGACGTGCACACCTCCGTGCGCTCTGACGCACCTGGTCGTCGATGTAGATGGAGATCTTTGTGGTGACGTCGCGGATGAACTTGAGGACGGCCGTGATAATGGGCGCAGATTGCGTGGCGCGCACAAGGAAGGGACAGGCAGAGAGGACGCCTTCCACCACTCCTGACAAATTCATCACGCCTTTTCACCATCCCAAATTAATATCAACGCATGCAAAATGTGCCTTTCGTTCAATACACAAATTAACACCCTTCCACGAATTAAAATCATTAAATGAAGAACGAAAAAGAACAGGAAAAATGCCAGGCTCAACAGTTGCTTTCGAAAAGAAGCAAGGGTACGACATGGCTTAACAAATAATAAAACTGACTGAATAAAGTGGACGCCGATTGAGCGGCGCCCGCCTTAGCCACACCATCGAAACATTGAAGAAGGTCTACAAGGTCGGAATCGAGGGAGCGCAGCGACGGGTTCGCACGCAACTGTTCAATGAGTGCAGCGAAGCGATGTCCGAGCGGTTCCAGAAACTGCAATTTGGTGAGCCTTAAAACAAATGGGTTACCCAGAAAAAAAATAGCTACAAGAAAAGACAGCGTTCTGAGATGATCTCCATCACTTGTGCAGCTCTCTACAATGGATTTATCTTTCTCTCTCCCACAAGAATTACTGACAGCTTCGTACATATTCCTCGCAAGTTCGATGTCATCGGCCGCCGAGCCAATCAGCACGAGCACCTCAAATAATTACAAATTGCGAAAAATTCAACCGATGACAAACGTTTTAGCATAATTCACGCTGCATACAATTAGTGATACTGACTGAGTGGCATCCCTAAAAACAAAATATCATAGTGAGGGAAAAAAAGAAACCTTCATGAGCTCGGCGCGCACCGAACAACGAGCGATGTCGAGCGTCGAAAGGTTTGAGAAGAGAACTGGCGATGAAGCCAGCGTTGCTGCGCGGTGTTCGACGAGGGCGCTGATGAGATTGACGGCTTCGATGCACAATCTGCAGGAAGATAATGGGGGTAATTGCAGACACGCAAAGTCAGAAAATATTACAAGTGAAAAGGGAAAAATGGCGCAATGAGAGAAGAAGAAGAAAAAACTGACTTTTCTTCGCCACTAAACTTGGATAGGATGCCGAATGCTTTGGTGAGCGTGAAATTAACGATGAGATCCGACGTCGGTCCTTCGAGTGGCAGCAGCGGATACGCCACGCACTCTTCATCGCTTGGCTACAATTGGGCACATATTCCACATTGGCATTCTTGCGAAGGGCGGCAGGAAATTGAGAAAAAAACAACCACGTCATTTAACTTGCTAAAAAAATTGAAAAAAAAAAACAAACATCAGGAGGCATGGATGCGGCGTTGACAAAGCGCTTGAGTGCCAAGATGGTAGATCGACACAACTCGGGCGACGTCTGTGCCGCGGCATTCTCTTGCAGACGATGCTCGAGTGATGACCATGCGAACAACTCTCCCACGACGCTGCAACGTCCACGTCAAATACGAAATATTAGCTATAATTTTTTTCGAAATTAAAAATCAATTTTAAACAACGGACAGAATGAACGGATCGACGTGCTGTTCGACGCCGCTGCGCGAAAACGTCGGATCTTCAATGCACCGACAAAGGAAGGCGTCGCGCGCTTCCGTAGAAAAGACGCTTCCTGGTGAGCAAAAGAGATCATACATTCATGTCTTATTGATGGAATTGGCTGAATTTATGCTTTCTGTGATCAGTACAGTACCAAAAATCACAAAGGTGTCTGAGCGCATTCACGATGTATTTATTCGACTGTCAAAAAAGCACTCTCGTACCCGATTCCTTGCAGAGCTCGACCGAATGTTCGAACACTTCAGCGGCGATGTGACATGACCCGTCAATGTCTTCGCCCACGACGGAATGGCCTACAAGCAACGCTAGGAGAGGGAGAGCGAGAGGGAGGGAGAGGAGAAGGCCTTCGTTGTAAAATGTACGCTTCAACTTCAAAAGTTGAATCTTGGCACTTACTGAGGATGAGCATGAGCCAGTGCATATCCTCATTCCATCCAGGTAACCGCGCAACGTCTGCTTGCCCTTCTGCCATAGCAGTTAACTCCGTGAGGCGCTCGCGCAGCGTCCTGAACAAAGTTGCGTAACGTGAAGAACGATGCGATATCGAACTATGCATGCACTAAACAACAAAGTCACGGCGCTTGATCTCCCTCCATTTAATTAAGCTTTAAGCTTGATTTGTCAATTCTTAAACTACAATTTCCTCAACAAGAAAAAGAAAAGGAAAAAAGAATCTAACGTCGTCATAAGTTGCATAAATTCCGGCAGAGCGTAGCATGCCATGCCTCCCAACGGATTGAGCAGATCGTGGAAAACGACGCGATCATCGTTGTCGTCTTCGTCATCCTCTTCTTCGACGGCGACGACAGGCCGCACGCCGTGTGGCGCACCTTGCGTCACCTGCGATGGAGGGAGAGCACGGTACGGCTGCACGTTCTCCGCACCCGTCGAACTATCTCAGCGAAGCCCCACGCCGGAATGTATGCGAACAATGCGCAACGAAAGCGGCGTACCTTGAAGAAGGCGTTGATAATCGACCACGTCGGCGCACGCATAGTCGTGCGCTCTGCAACAAAATTGTTAGTACAAAATTGGTAAAATTTGCGTCGAAAGTAAGCGGGGGCGTCGGCGAGACAAGAACGCACCGAATTCGTCGAGCTCGTCCTCCGGGACGATGGCGCGCCATTTGCCTTTGAGGAGCATGTTCCACGCGTCATACATGGATGACAACGAGTGGTGGTCGTTGTAGTTATTGGCACCCTGCACTTATGTCATACATTCGCCAAAATTTTTGCGACGCGCACTCTATTAAAACAACCTTTATTAAAAAAAAAGAAGTCCTTCAAGTGAGCCTCATGAGCAATATACTCTTTCACCTTTTTTTTTTCTCTCTCTCTCTCTACAATACTCTTTGCATACTTAGCCAGAAAAAACCAACAATGCTTTGTGTCATCGCCTTCACAGTCAAGTGCTCCATATATTGCGTAACGTACGCGAAGAACCTGCACAAAATACATCTTTTACCAGAAACATTTCGATAATCTATCAAAATGCAACTGAGAAATGAAATAGCGCCCTTTTAGACGAATACTTGTGGCGCAAATAAATATGTATAGAGACGCTGGTATTTCAAACGTATCGAACCGGCTGCGCGTGTCGGGGTTGAGGCGAATAAGCGATTGTACGGGACGATACAAGAAGAGTCGATTGACGATGAGACAGAAGCCGTCCACCTCCGTCTCTCTCGGTCCTGCATACCGTACCACCGCGTTCACTATTCAATGGTGATAACAAAATCGTGCGTGTCCAATGCCCTCTCGTAAAAATGGCTCTCCTTATTATTAGTAAATAAGCGTTTTATTTTCGACAAGTCATTTCATTAGTCCTATTCTCACCTTCTGCGAAGAGAAGCAGCACATTTTCGATGTAGACATTGATAAACTTTTGTGCGAAGTCAGTGTTGCCGACGGTGTCTCCGCTAAAATTATTAGATTAAAATATTACACTCCCTATCGAAGTCTATAATATGAACTAAGATGTATTTTTTTCATATTTATTGTAAAATAATAATTGATTGCGAAAAAGTCTTACCTCAAAGCGGCAAGTTGTACGAGACAAGTCATCGAGTGTGAGCATAATTCAGGATCATCCCGGACGCAAGCGTGCGCCTTAATGTGTGCATATTACACTTTTAACTTATTTCAACATAATTTTCATATTAAAACAGGGAACATCTTTTTATAAGGAAAAAGGGTGCTCCACAGCGATAGAGAAAACGTCACTCTCAGCTCTTGTGCATGCATGAACTGCACCTGGAAGAAGAGGTTGAAGAAGTCGTCGTTGTTCATGAGGTCAAACCAATCCTCAGGTGGCCGAAACGACGCCGCCGGCGAATTATATCGCCGCGCCATGAGGAAAAGGCGAACGCGCGAGAAATTCCACGAAAATGCAAATTCCGCAAGCTGTAACAATGCACTTTTCGCCACCAAAAATGTGAAAAATTGAGAGAGAGAGAGAGAGAGAGAAAGAGAGAGAGAGACGGTAAAATACAGTACTCACCTCAAGAACACGCAAACATGTGCGCCGATCGTGGACATTGGACAAAATGGCGCGTCCACTGTTCAACTGATTCTGTAGTGTTGACAACGTCATCTCGACCATGCGACGAAGTCCCTTCTTCTGAAAAAGGGGAAAAGCAAACTTTTGCCGAGAAAGGTGTTTCTCCTTTTTTTGTTCCTTCACTACAATGCACGTTTTCTTCATGTTATACATATTATTAATCTCATTTCACAACGTGTCATTGCACTTTTTTTAATAATTTTATCTTTAAAATTACGGTTATGCTCAATTTAGCTTTCCCTTCTTACTCACAGAATATTTTCGGTCCTTCTTTCTTCGTCTCATTTATCATTTGTATTAATTCACGTCTTCATTTTAAAGTTTAATAAATACTGCTGTATGTATGGAAGGAAATTTTGCCAGAGAACGCAAAACCTCATGGTTGGCTTTGAAATATTCTCCGACTGTCAACTTTTCCTTTCCCTCATCCTTCCCCCTCTGTTTTTTCATCCTGTTCGTTAGATTGCAATTACCTGTAGCTGTTTTATATGATCTTTACCTCTTCTCATAGTTTTTTATTTGATCTGCCGTAATTTTTTTCTTTTTTTGTAATATTTTCTCTTCTCCTTTTTCAATGAAGCCATGGCAATATGTGTTATTATAATTTCATAATATTGTTTTTCCATTTTTTTCCTTTTATCGTCTCTTTATTTTCATAAAGATTCCCTACAATAGTCACAATAATTTTTGCAAACTTTGTGCTGCAGTAAGTGCCCAACTTCTTTAGTATCGTGTCTACTTTCTCTCTCACACACACGCACCTATTGCACCCCATCCTTTCTCTAGACAGCGCGCGAGGTCTGCTAACATTGTGAGTGCAACGAGAGCGCGCGAATTATTTTATTTCAAACGACTCCCACTTTTTCGTAATGTATCCATTTTGTAAACTTCATTTAAATTCTAATTATTTTTTTAACTAATTGTATATATTGATAACGCATAACATACCTCGAACGCCGCCTTTGCAGACATGTGGAAATCCCAAGTGATGGAGAATTGCGAATTCCGCCATGACGACGCGTACTGTTCGCACAGCGAATGCATGAGGTGTGCTCCCGTTGATTGCTGAAAAAGCGTAATAGTGACTGGCAATTACTATGAATTAACAAATAACAAAAATAGTAATTTAGGTACCAAATGCACGTTAGGGCTGGTGAGCAAATTCTTGATTTCTTCGTACAATTTTTCGTGATCGCCTGCCTTCTTGTCGATCGTGCCTTCATATTATTATTATTTTTTACTGAAGCCAAACATTGCTGCTACATATCTTTTTCATTTATAATTTTTTCACGTAGACCCCCCACGGCACCTCGTTTGATGATCATGGCCGCTGACTTGACCATCTGAACGTTAACGCTCTCGTGTTGACTGCAATACGGCATCATTGAGCGTTCTCACAATATTTGTATTCGTCGTCACTGGCATCGTGAACCTCCCAATATGATTCAACGTATGCAACTCTCACATAAACAGTGTCTTCATCGCAGTATCTCGACACGTCGCCCTCTCTAACTGACCCTTCGCCTCGTGTCGTGACAAACTCCATGAGCATGCGCCATGCTGCCTCAATCTGCGCGGCGTCGAGAAGTGCCCAATTGCGCAAGACTACCTTCAATTTTTGTAGCCGTTGGTATTTACATTTTTATCATTAATTCACACATTAGCAACCAAATAAAAGGGATGATTTAATTTAAGAATGTTACGACAGCTTCAATCACGCTCATTCATTGACTCACCTCGGCAACGGCCTGCGCCACCTGGTGAAGAACAAAGTAATGCGTCGAGGAATCTGCAAGTGGACAATTTCATTCTTTGAAAATAATATCCATTTTCAAAACGAATATTTAAAAAAATAACGCACTGATGATTTGCGTGGCGGCGTCTATCGTCAGCGTGTGCTTAAGGTTCGTAAAGACGGCCTCGGCCGCCTTGCGATCCTCTGCCGTAACCAGGTTTGGAGGCGCCTTCAAGATTATTTTATTTTCCTAAGTGATCCAGAACTCGTTCACCAAAAAATTTTCCTCATTAACAAATAGAATGAAAATTCATTCTCCAACACGAACCATGACGGCATCACCGGCTCGTTCGAGGTAAGCGACATCCATTCTACTAGCAACCTTGTTCGGCCACAGTGTGAGCTAGAACTGTTTCCTGAATTCAGAAAAAAAATATTGAGAAAAAAGATATCGACTGCAAATCCGACTTTGCTATTAATGAAATATACTTTTAAAATATGTTCAATCAACAATTTATACTTAATAATAAAACTTCTAGTAGATCAATGTTCTATGATAAACTTATGAACTAATTAAATAACTTTTCGTGAAAAATAGTAGGGCTAGAGGTAGTATATTATAGATCTGACACAATGCACACTAGAATTCAAATTTAGAAAATTTACAGATACGGACAGTAATTGCCTAATTCATGGAGAACAACGTCTTTCGTCTGCGAGAATGCCTGTAACGACAGCGTATCGTCGAAGGTGTTTCTTCGTCCCGACATGTATCCTTTAGTTGATGCTGAGAGCGTGGACAGTACAGTACACCGTGGGAACGTTTCCACTTCCCCTTTAGTTATTTTGCATTTTAAACTCCGCCCATAGACGAACCGTTTGCAAAAGCAAGCATGTTCTAATTTATTTTCAGTTGAAAAGAAGATTAAGTACACACGCGTGTCGATCGACGCGTTAATCGATCTTAAATTTATAATGTGATAAATTTTCGATCTAACTGCTTTATACATTTAAAAAAATGTGAGCAAAAAATAATATTGACATGTTGCGGATGTGATCACAAAAGAGAAACAAATCATTGAGCGAACACGTGTGTGACGTTACATCCGCGTAAAAAAATGCCTAACATATGTGCTTTGCCATGTGGTGAAAAACAGAACAAGCATTGGATATTGTAAAAAAAATAAATAAATGTGGAATTTTACCAGCGATAACGAAGTGGTGTAGCAATGATGATGTCGGAAATTAATAGAAACATTATTAACAGCTTAATAATTAGAAACGGAAAGAATATTAATAGAATGGAGTACATTCAAATGTCGATTAAAAAAGGGTACATAGCAACAAAAATGAAGCAACATGGTCTGAATAAACAAGTGCACAAACGTGCACGTTCATAGCGAAGCGAATAAACCGAGCGTATCATAAGTGTTTAGCAAATATAGTAACCGGATCGTGACGGGGAGTACCGTACTCGCAGAGTATCGTATTCACACACGGAAAAGAATGAAGAACGTGTCGTGAGGATTACACGTAGTGCATTCTATTACGGTGGAATACGTACACTCCAACACTGGAATAGTAGAGAGAAAGAGAGAGAGGACGAAAACGATTGGGAAAATAATAAAATATTCAGTCTACAAAGAAACAAGCGAGAATTACACTTTGGTAAATAATGTACGATCCTCTAGCATAAAGCGTCCGTAAGCACAAAAGGAGTGAGAACCGAAAAAAATCTTCGGCATGCGTGACTCACGAAGAATGAGTCGGAGACAGAAGAAGTGCGACGGTAACGTCAATTTCACTTCTTTGTCGCCGTTGGCGGATTGTACTTCTGTCCTTTCTTAGCGCGCAGCGAGGGGATGCGCGACGTCGGGCGATCGGCATCTGATGCTTCCGATGCACGCGACGACGGTCGAGAATCTGCACACATATCATTCGCTTTTCCTTGCAACCGCCACATTTGACTTCACTGCATTTTTGTGCACATGCGTGTATTTAATTAATTTTTAAATGACCAACCCAAAAGATCGATTGATGTTGCGCGTTCACGCTCAAATCGATTTTCGCCATACATCGGCACGCTACGAATGTTCGTCTTCTCACGTAACTGCAAACGAACATTCGGGTAGACGTGTTAGGCTCTTTCGCGTAGTATTCTTCGTGCCCTCCTCCGCTTTCCTCATATCTTCTATTCTCTCCTTTTTCCCTCCTTCCCTCCCTCTCCCTTTCTCTGCTTACCCCTTTAGCTGGTCCGGGGGTGCCATGATGCGCAAACGGACGCAGAAAAGTGACGTCTTCGCGTGGTGTGCGCGGAGCTCGCAACGCGGACGGCGGAGCAGATCCGCTGGCCGTCGCAGCAGATGACGATGGCGACGACGGCGACATGTTTCCTGCGCATACGCCCATAGTTTGTATGCTAATTTTTTCTACAATATACAATACACGTTTCACCGTGATTTTGAGCTGCACGCCAATTATATGTATGTCAAGTGCGGCACCGGAAGTACTTCGTGTAGACCGTGTATTCCTTTGCCCACCACCTCCCTCTTCAACGTGACTGTACACCACGTACCGTAGTCTTCGCGAGCGTGGCGCAACTTGGTGAATTCGTACATTTTGTCGGTTGAATGTGCGGGTCGGACATCGTCATAAAAGTGTGCATAGAGCGACGTATTCGTGCGTGCTATAAATGGACGTTTATTGATTGATTAATCTATTCTTAAACCACCTATTATATTCTTTAAATGTTAACGCTCATATATTTTTGTGAACAACATGGAATAATCTTCCTTACTCTTTTATCTTTCCCTCTTTCTCTCTCTCTCTCTCCTGTCTCTTTATTTCTCCTCACTCTTTCTCTCTCTCTCTTTCTCCTCACTCTTCCTCTCTCTCTCTCTCTCTCTCTCTCTCTCTTTCTCTACACCTCACCTTTGGCATGACAGGGGTCGTGCTTGCTAAGGAATTCGTCGAGAGGTTCCCAGCCGCCACCAACGCGCACCATGACTGTTGTGTGCAGGATTCGCACCATGCGCTTGATTTGAGCATCTCCGAACTGCAAATGAGAATATCATAAATGTGCGATGGTAGACGTCGACTCACGCCCCCCCCCCCCCCCCGACGGACGGGAAAAACCAAAAAGGGAATGTTGCCTCTCCCGAGGAGGGCACACTAAGGCGACAAGCAAACAAAAGAAATTTTAAAAAGCGTCCAATTTGGGTGGCTAAGGGGAGGGATGAGGGGTAGACGGGATTGAATGCCATTCGAAGCGGCACAAAAGAGGTGCGCTAGAGGGGGTAGACGTTCACGGCAGACACCCTGGAGGCAATCTCGTCGCTGACGTCGAGCAGCGTATACATGTATACCTTTGACGTCGTCATACTGAATGATCTAGCGAAAGAAGGCCACGTTGTCAGATGCTGCGTGGGTGTGTAGGTCAACCCCTCGCATAATGAGCTTTTACCAACTTTTTTTTTTAAAAAAAACTTTTAAATACCAAAAAAAAGTATAATAAATAAACTACAAACTCGATATGTCTGCAAGACGCCACCATCCGACTTTGCGCGCGCCTGCAATTACGCCGCAAGTTTGAATAGACAATAAAAGGTGATCGACGTTCAGAGGACGAAAGAAAGGTACCCGATTAAAACCGAGCGGTTCGTCGTCGTGCTCAATGCGGAATTTGTGGGCACAGGAGCACGCATCGCGATGCCTGCAAAATTACATTATATTACCATTGTGTTTGAATGTGCGAGGACGCAGATGTGCATCGACGTCGACATCGGCGCATTACCGTACTTACGCTACCGTACTTACCGAGCCATTTCGGCGCTTATCATCGCCTTCTGCTCTTCTTCTGTCTTGGGGGGACCGGTAGGACGCTGCACAAAGACATGCCATTTCGTACATTTTCGTTTATAAAAAGTTTATGAAAAAAAGAAACACTTTAACGGGGGAGGGGAAGAGCAGCATTTTACCTTGCGGGTATTGATTTTGAGCGCATTGATGAAGTCCTTCGCAGGAATGATACCGTCTCCTTTATCGAAGAGGTCGGCTACACGATCCATTTCAAGGCGAGACGTCGGGAATTCTGTACAGAAACAACCACGATTCGACAATGTGTGACAACCCGTGTACGCTACGTAAGCTCTCCCGGAGATTTCTCGTATCACCACCAAGACAAATACCACGAAATGTTATGAGACATGGTTGTAACGGACTATTTCTACCGAAAAGCGAGATGATTAAATAGAAGAGAGCTGACTCGATGCAAGTACGGCATCAATGAAGGCATCGCGCGGCACACTTCCCGTGCTCGAGCGATCAATTCGTCTGGATAAATACATTTAATTTACTAACAAAAAAATCTACGCTAACAACATGCAATGGTGCCAAGCCTTCATTTTCCTCAAGAATGTAGAGTGCAAAGTAAGTGAGAAAATAAAATGCACATTTACCGGAATAGATCGTTGACGCGAGCCTTGCTCAAATCGTTCCATTCGACATAACGATCCTGATATTGAAGCAATAAATACAATTTTTGAAAAATAAACAAAGTTTATATTCTTCGAACGCTCTCCACTATTTTCCTTTCTTCCCGTCGAGGGGTCGTATGGATGATATAAATGCACGGAATGACATACATATGTAATAGAGAATAAGCTAACCCGCCAATCGTCCCACTTCCAGCCCTCTAGCCGCTTCAATTCCTCCTGGTGTGCTTTGTCGCGCTCGAGTTGTGCGTGGTGCTCAAGGGCATCGCCCCAGAGGCGGCGCCACTTGTCGGCCAGCGCTTCCGCCGCGCGATCTCTGTCACAACGACGCAAGGTACATCGAATGCCAAACTGTTGCGTGTTCTTCTATGCTGTCAGTTGAGAGTTGATAAACAAGGGTGAGGATATCGGCTAAAATATAGCTCGAATATGCAAATCGCCACGCTTGCGCGCATCCACGCATTTTCTCTATTTCCTCTCTTACTTCCAGTTTCTCTTTCTCTCTTTCTCTCTCTCTCTCACTCTCTTTCTTTCTCTCTCTGTGCATCCTTTCCCATTCACCTCTGTCCGTCCTTTCGTCGTCCCTTTGTCGCGGCATCAATGTCGCCCTGACGCTCCTTCAGAGAATTCTCGAATTCAGCATGGTCGTTCAGTCTTGTCGTCGCTTCGTCCACTGACGATGGCGCAGGCAGGATACCCGCCTAAAACACACTTTTAACAAACGACCACGCTTTCTTGCACTAAATGAATGAAGTCACAATTATAGCATTCAATGATGAAATCACGCCTTTCAAATGTACTTCAATTAAATTAAAATTAAACGGGAAAATACCTCATCCAATTCCAGGCGTTTCTGCTCGACAAATTCGTTAAGGTCGTGCAGAAGAGCTTCGCGCGCACGTGCCTTGTCGTCTTCTTCGCGTAGCGCGTCTTCGCGTGCCGCCGCGCGCTCCTCCACTTCCTGTACAAAGGACAATTGTGATTTTTCCACCCTTGTTTCTTGCTCTCTTTATCTCTCTCTCTCACTTTCCTTTCATCACTATCTTGATTTCTCTCTCTCTCTCTCTCTCTCTCTCTTCATCGCCCTACCTTCCATCTCGCAGCAACAACTCGTTGCCACTCTTGAAGGGCAGGCTCGGCTGCCGGATGGCATTCGTTAAGCAACTCCGCTGTCGCTTCGTTGACGGAATCAAGTCGAGGACGCTCCGCCTGAAAAAAGAGTCAATCAGTGAATACCTTCCTAGTAGTTTTCGTACAATAGTGAAAATAAGTATTAAAAAACGCAGACCCAATCTAAAAAATAAGGAAATCAGAGAAGAGATGGAGGCGACTAGATTTGCGCATGCTGAATTGAAACTCGCATGTTTTCTCAGCGCGTTAAAAATATCGTTAATTGCTCCTGCCTCCTCCCCCCCCCCCTGCTCATGCATACCTGGAGTGCCGTTCGCACCGCTGCCGCTGCGGCGATCGACTGCGCGAGGTCAGCATTGGGTGAACCTGTAAAAGAAAGACGGAGAGAGAGAGAGAGACAAAGAGTTGTTGCTTTTTGTTCATTGTCATCGATGTCGAAGGCAGCGATTCGTGCCACTTCGTACCGTTTCGCGCGGCGGCTTACCTTTAAGGCGCTTCTCCGTATCGGCCAGCCAATCAAGGAGGGCATGCACTTTGGCGTCGTGTGTCTCGGCGACGGCGAGTGCGTCTTGTAACGCAGCGTTGCGTGCCTTTGAATCCTGAAGAGAACGTTTGAATGATGGTCCGGTTGACCGGTGTAATACAAAAGTGAAAAGAGGGCAAGAAGGCGTCGTCGTCGTCTTCGAAAGAACATCAAAATCGCTTACTTCATCGATCTTGGCCCACTTGTCGTGCAGACGCGCCGTCGCCGCTTCGACGTCGGCTGACTCCTGAACGCCTTCAGCAAGCAACTTTTCCGCCTGAAAGAAGCCACTCCATGTCATGGACATTCGCATGAGACATGACGCCGCGCATTTGTAGCGTTGTATCCCATTTGGCAATTAGCGTTCCAACCCCCTCTCCCTCCTCTCTCTCTCTCTCTCTCTCTCTCTCTCTCTCTCTCTCTCTCTCCACGCGTATTGATCACCTTCTTCATCACAGCCGCAACGTTTTCGCCCTTCTTCTTAATTGTATCGTTGCGCTTCTTTTGTTCGTCGATCAGTTCGCGGACCTACGTAAAATGACCATTAAACACGATTATCAATTGTCGTTTCAACAAATCCCGAATTCCAAATAAGCAAACAAATTTATTTTAAATAAGCAAATAAAGTTCGAAATAAGCGCGACTCACCGTATCGACGTCTCCCTTAACGCCCTTTTTGTGCCTCTCGTCCGCTTCGGCCATCTCGCCATCCAGCCAATCTTCCAAATTTGTCAGCGCTTCGGAGAAGCGTCCACCCTCGAGGACGGCCTGCACATTTAAAATAAGCGAATACATTTTCGTCGTTCCACTCTATTCGGTGCACCACATCTACTCACCTTTTCAGCGTTGGCGGCACGCGTCTCCGCTGCTGCCACCGTACCATCCCATCTGAATACATTATTGCCCCTTTTTGCATACACACAATTCTTTTTTTACATTTCTCTAAACATAGAAATCACTCTCACAAAACAGCGAAAAATCGTGAACTGTGCCGCCTTTTTTCATGATCAAATAATTGAAAGCATGCTTTTCCAACATTATTTGCGCGGCATCGCACGTCTATTGTTCTTTCTCTCTTTCTTACCCCTCTCCTTGTACTTTCTCTCTTTCTTACCCCTCTCCTCCCCCCCCCCCCCCCCAACTAATACCTCTTCTTCAACTCGTCATTAGTGCGTTCGATCTCCTTGCGCTCTCCCTTCGACGCGTGCTCAGAGAGAGAGACGCCACGCTTACGCGTCGCTTCATAGTGCGGACGAAGCGCAGCGACTTCGTCAACGAGCGCCTGTGAGTAAGCCATTCGTTGCCCCTTTTTTGGCGCTCCTTCACTCTCCTTCTCCCCCGCCCCCCCCCCTTTTCCTCTTTCCGAAATACTATTCGACGGCGTTTCTCCGCACTACCGTACCTTTGCAGCCTCGAGATTCTCTTTGAGACGCTCGACGTCGCTCGTCGTTGGAGGAGATGCAGCAAGACGTCTACAACAACGTTTTTATATCAGACAATTTTTTCCAAAAGAAAAAAAGAGGATTTTAGAATAAAAGAACGTGTACACGCCTGTTGATCTCGCCAAGTCTCTCGTTCAACGTGGCGACACCGTCGGCCCACGTGTCCGACTCCGCCTTTACCGCCTCTAATTGCTGCAAATTTAACGACTTTTCACAGTAGTGTCAAACGTCCTCTTCCCATGCTCCGTTCGTAAATTAGAGTGTGGTGTAAAAAAACGCCTGGTTAGGCGTTTGCGTGCGAATGCCTATTACAGTTATACCGTCAATAAAGATTCTGCAATTAAATATTTCAAGCTGCTGCACACCTTGCCGCGCTCGCCG
>JASCIT010000166.1:0-21835 GCA_036711955.1 Digitonthophagus gazella
CATTCATATCGGATATTATTAAAATTACTTCTTTGCATCGTTATTTCTGTCGTATCGCGTGCCTTGATCGAACCCGTGTTGAGCGCATCATTGGCTGCGGTTTTGGCGTGGATACGACTACACAACAATTGAACTTTGTCCAGCCGACAAGTCTTCTTCGTATCGCGAACATTTCATTCTTCGCCATCACTGACGCGTTTGTCCCTTTTGTGCTTCTTTTTTTAGCCTTTTTTTTTAAACAAAGTTCGTGCTTGACGCCAGGCAAAGTCGAACTTTTTATCCAATAATTAGTGTCCTCACCACAACAACAATCTAATTATTGACCACGCTACCTCGCTCGCGATCGCGTGCTACTGTAAGATAGCGATTATTCCAGAAGTTTTGACACGCTCGATGATTTGACGCAGCGCCGCATAAGAAACGGCGCATGGCATTTGTTGCCGGTACGCACTTATCTTACCTTTCCTTTGTGTGATGCGAACGCATTCGCATTCACGAAAAGGCAAAGTGCGCGAGCGTTACGAAATGAGAAAGAAAATGGACGGTGGAAGGCGTCGTCTTCGCGCCACCGTATTCCCTCTACACTGCAAAGCATTGGAAGTGAAAGAAAAAACGACGAGAGGTCTTCCCTTTTAGGAAAAATACGTTTGTCGAGTCGAAAAGATGAATGCCATCGGCTTTCGTTTCACTGCTCAGGTGGGCCGAAATGCGATGGAAAGGGCGTGGGAGTCGTGCATTCTAAATGGGTTCTTTTCCTGAGAGAGAGAGAGAGAGAGAGGGAGAGAGAGAGAGAGGAAGAGGCAAGAGAGAAAGACGAAAAGAGAGAGAATAGGAAAAAAGCGTGTGCGATGTTTATAGAAAAGTTGTGTGTGGATGGATAAGTTTCCAAAACGAACAACAATGAAAATCTCGATATTATTTTAGGCTCAATTTCTTAAATTAAAAGGAATTTTTAAATTTCATTCGCTCTTTTTTCCTTTGTTCCAACCCAAAAGAAGACGTCGTGTGCATTCAGCGCCTTTGCTTCTCCAACATGTGCAACTACGAGTACATGTCGAAACGATCTCTCGCGAGAATTGGTCTGTGGGTGGGTGGGTCGGGAGGAAAGAGGAAAGGGCAGAAGGCTGAGCACGGTGGAAGAGAGAGGGGGGGGGGGGAACTCGTCTGCGGAGGAGATGACTCTTCTACCGTAGGAGATGACTCTTCTACCGTACTCACCTTCTTCCTTCAGCGTTATCGTACATTTGTGAAAATTCGTCTCGCACATTCGCGCTAGCCATTTTACAAGTAGCTTTACTTTACTATTTCCCTTTTGTTTTGAGGAGAGCGGAGAGACGGACGAAAATATGGCAACGAAACGAGATTGGATTATCGCTACCTGGAGCAGCAACGCGCAACATTCCTAAAATGCTTCATCAAAGTTAGCAACAATCCAACACTTTAGAAAATCATTCTTTAAATATTAAACAATTCTTTTAAAAATATTTCCTTTTAAAATGTTTTTAATTATCAATCATGTTACCCATATATAACAAAAGCTCCCAAAATTGGCGCTGAATTTGGTAATCCCAGCGTCATGTGGCGTTCTCTTGGACACCGCCGACGTGTTAAGATTTTTTTTTAAATCACCATGCGTCATGGAAAAGCAGCTTACGCGATTTCGTAGTAAGTTGGCAGGAGTCGAGGGCGACGGCATGATGCGCTGGACGATTCCGATGCTCATCGCCGTCACGGCGCTCTCCTTCCTCTTCTGTTGGCAGTGGTGCGGGCGTGTGAGCTCGAGAGCTCGGTGCGTAGTAGCGGCAGCTGAACTTTCGCCATTCTTACATTTTTTTAAATTTCTTACTTTGTCAAGGTTTAAATATCAATTAGACATTTTTATTTCTGATACGTGCACGCAATGCGCTTCTTTTAAAGGTTGAAACCATTCAGGTAAGCAAGATACGTGGGCCATGAAACAACGCCCGCAGCAACGCGGCGATTGCACAACAAGCTAAACGTATGCGCCACTGAGAGAAATTAAGATTATAACAACGCAACAATGAAGAAAAATCGCACATATGCACGAAAATTGGCCGAAAATGCAACTTCTCTCCTTAATTGCAATTTTCGACGTAATTTGTTCTTATTTACTCCCTCGATCCTATGCCTGTCTTGCATACATTCGCATCCCTTTTCCAGCGATTGCAACAGAAAAAACAACAAACAATGTTCCCTTATCACGACCCTTTCTTAAGAATTGCCTTGACTTTTTCTTGAAAACTATTGTTACAGTCTTCCAGAGAGTATAAAGGACAGAATAAGAAGGGAGTGAATTATGATTAACATGAAAGGGAAAAGGTCGACGACAGCATCCTCGAGTGCGGCGACGATGAGGAAAGGGGGGGGGGAGCTAAAAAGAGGAAACTTATGACATGGGCCAGGTAATGGGAAGAAGAGAGGCGAAGGTGATCTCGATGACAGTTCCGACCGCGACGGTTGAAAGGTGTGACTCTAGTTGCGCAGGTGCTTTGCGGATTCGTTCCTGCAGGTTGCGTCGGGCGTCGGCGTAGCCATTGTCGCGTCTGCATTACAACATCCTCGTGGAGAAGTTCTGGTGGACAATGACTCTTTGCGTCCGGTAGATCACGCCTCATGATCCTCATGATTGATGATCGCGATCTACTCACAGTGATTGTTTGTTGTAAAATAATAAAATATTAATGGAACACACGTTATTAGAATATGGTTCGCATCTGATTTATTTACGTAATAAAGTCACACCAACAAGTGCCAACACAAAAATATGGAAAAAGATGAAAACGTGGAAATCAAGGTAAAGGGTAATCATTCAAATGTTGCATAACGTAGCCGATAACGTGAAAGGCTTACAAATAAGGAAAATCGTGGCACAATAGATGCGTGATCGCGGATAAAAGGGAACGTTACATTCCCGTTTAGATTTTAATTCGTTAAAAAGAAGTTTTCGTAGGGAACAGTTGCTTTCACATACAAATTGACTACGATAAAGAGATGCAAGTATTCGCCGAAGTTAATTGTCAAATGACTATCGAACAAATATTCTGATTAGAGGAAGCAGCGCATTCAATGGCATGAAAATGAGTGGCGAAATCAATCCATCGCTTTCATATGAAGAGTTCTTCCTCGGTGATGACGACGGCGCTACAGTGCAATCAAGATGTCGACGGCGTCTTCGAAAATGGGGTGGTACACAGCCGCTAAGCGTTCAATACTGACGCATTCTGAATTGTCACCACATTCGGTATTCTTTTTTCCACAACACTTGGTGTATTCTTCATTATTGCACACTGAGGCAAGGAAGGGGTAATGATAACTTTTTCAAATGGGACGTACTCCAATACATAATGTGCCCTCTTCCAACCCGAATGGCAAAGGCTGTCAAAATTCGTATTGGAGAAGCACTCACCGGAAGGAGACGGTGCTATGGGAGCGCGAACGGGCAGCGGAACAACACGCGGATTGTCCCCGCCCGGCGTTCGTTGCGGAGGAGTCTTCGGAAGAGGACTGAAAAGTGCAAATAATCGACTGTTTTTGAATTTCTTTTGCACATTGCCACTTATCTCTCTCTCATTCTCTCTGGCACCCATATGAAAGTATCTAAGGACTACGTCTAAGCATCTAAACAAATGAAACAGGAAAGACGAGAAAAAAAACGGACTGCGTGCGGTGGAAGAACACCTTTTTACCAAAGTATAGGAGCGCCTTGTAGATTAACCTAAACAATAGAAAATGCTAGAGAGAGGGGGAGAGAGAAGGAAGGAAAGAGAGAGACTGACTGGTACTGCGGTGCGGTCTGCACCATGCCATGTCGTTGTTCTCGTATGGCGAGCACGATGCGCGCAATGTCGACACAGCAATTTCCATCTGAAAATGATCGATCTCAATTAGGACACGACGAGAGAACTCGCAGAACAGATTCGCGGAATCTGACAACGAAAACGCGAAGGAAAGCGAACATAAATTAAGAAAAATGCCACGCCGCTAAAATCGATGGTGCATCGAAGTGCGCGCAAAGTCACAGTGTCTTTTTGCATTCCTACTACGCGGATGGGTTTCAAGGGAGCGTCTAAAACCCACGCGATGTAGGACGGAGGATTTACCCATGGTATATATACTACCTCAGAATACATTCCATCGCGGGGCGTGTGGCACAGTGGCTCCGGCCACTGTGTCCTCCCCCCGTCGTCCACCCAGCGTATGGGGAGGAGGGTTCGCCCTCCGGGGAAGGGCTCCCCTTTGGGCCTGCGGCTAGGGCATGATGCCCGAACCCGCACACAATTTTTCAATTTTTTTATTTGCCCCCGGTGACCCTTTAAATCTTCTTTACCCCTCCCGAAAAAAATGGAAAAAAAAAACGCGCAAATGAGCGAAAAAGACGCACGACAAACAAAAAAAGTTGTGAGCAAGCAAAAAAGAGAAAAAAAATGCATTTTTACTAAGTGAAGGGGACGAAAAAAGGCACCTGGAAAACAGCAACAATTTTTGTTGTAGTAATTTTGCCGTTTATCTTCTTTTGCCATCTATACACTTCGCCACTTACTAGGCGACTGTCATCATCTCACACTTGGGAGGGTCACTCTTCTCATGTGGGTCGTCATTCCACGGCCGGAATGCGATGGTTGCGGGTAGTCACCCCCGAAGGGGTGCCCCGAAGGGACCCGGCCACTGGCCGGGCAGAGCCCACGACTGCCTTGCGGCCCACCGCACCCGACGGGCAACGCCCGAGAGGTGAATCCGCCCCGCATGTGAGCTAATAACACTCGCTTTGCAGTAAGCGAGTGCTAGTGGCTCGAGGCGATAAACGGCCGATTTTTGCACGAAACAAGTTGTTTTCAAT
Organism: Digitonthophagus gazella; assembly: GCA_036711955.1. Taxonomy (NCBI): domain Eukaryota; kingdom Metazoa; phylum Arthropoda; class Insecta; order Coleoptera; family Scarabaeidae; genus Digitonthophagus; species Digitonthophagus gazella. The sequence continues at coordinate 4,859 of JASCIT010000166.1, forward strand.
GGAAAACAACTTGTTGCGGTATTCCAGGAGAGGGGGAATAAATTAAAATAAATACAGTTGCAAAAGAGAAAAAAATTGTAGTTGCAAAGAACATTTCCCGCGTTATCATCAATTCAGCCGGTCCGTGAAAAAGAACTGGGAAACATGGCCATATTCGCTACACTCATGTTCGCCATTGATTATGTCGCCAGTCTTTTTTTGTCGTTTTTCGTTTTTATTTTGCTTAAAAATTGTATTCATGAGCTACAACGGACTCCTTTCTTTCCATGTGCAACTCATTTTATTTCGTGATTTCTTGAAAGTTGAACGTTCGTGAGTTGCTATGCTGCGTGAGCAGACAGATTTCGACGAATCTGTCCTGCAAGTTCTCTCGGCGTGCCATCATTCTAATCAATCATTTTCAGATGGAAATTGCTGCATCGACGTTGTGCGCCCCGTGCTCGCTATCTGAGAACAACGACAGGCTTGGTGCAGACCGCGCCGCAGTACCAGTTAGTCTGTCTCTCTTTCCTTCCCTCTAGCATTTTTCACTTTTCAGGTACATCTGCAAAGCGTTCCTATGCTTCGTTGACACGGTGTTCTTCCACTGCACACCGTCCGTTATTTTTTTCTCGTCTTTTCTGTTTCATTTGTATAGATGCTAGACGTAGTCCTTCGATACTTTCATATGGGAGTCAGAGAGAATGAGAGAGAGAGATTAGTGGCAATGTGCAAAAGAAATTCAAAAACAGTCGATTATTTGCACTTTTCAGTCCTCTTCCGAAGACTCCTCCGCAACGAACGCCGGGCGGGGACAATCGGCGTGTTGTTCCGCTGCCCGTTGGCGCTCCCATAGCACCGTCTCCTTCCGGTGAGTGCTTCTCCAATACGAATTTTGACAGCCTTTGCCATTCGGAAGAGGAAAGTGCACATAATGTATTGAAGTACGTCCCATAATCTCTATTTAAATGAATGGAAAGAATGCCTCATCTACGCTAGGGTCCCGCGTGCCGACGCTTCCTTCGCTCGCATTCAAGAGACGAAGAACCACAATGGAAGCGGCGAACCGTCGTCGTCATCGTCATCGCGCTCCTTCTTTGTGGTTCCCTCGAATACCGAATCCGATCAATATCAGGTTACGTTGACGGATCCACGAAAGAATCGAGAGAACGATTTACCATGGAATTTGTTAGTTGTTGGAGTAAGGCTCACTATTTTCCCACCTAAAAATCAATCGAATCGCCGCATGCGGACGTCGAAATTTTCTTTTGTCTCTTAGCGTTGTCGTCACCGAGGAAGAACTACGCATACGAGAGCGATGGATTGCTTTAGGCGATGAAACGAGTGAAGACGAGGTCGTGGCAACGGTGTTGTTACTGCGTTGAGCGACACTCGGCGTCTCCTTCCTCCCGTGCGTCCACTTCTTCGTCACGCTCCTTTTAGACTTTTGTATATTCGTATACTTGTAGTTATCTGACCACGCTTTATCACATATCAACGTATGTTCCGATATGAGAGGGCTGTTTGTCAATAAAGCAATATTTGTCTTTACTATACTATTCGTGTTAATTTTTGTGAGGAGTGGGGAGCTTAAGTTGAGAAAATGGAAAGGAGATCGGGAAAGAAGACGACAGAGGGACAATGTCGGAGAGGAAATGGGTGTCGTCGATGAGTTAGGCAAAGTCGCGATTGCAGAGCTAGCACAGAAAGAGAGAAAAAGTAGGAGAGAATATAGATAAACAAATTGTTTGCACATAATAAACTAATATTACTTGCTGTGCAAAATTCTGAAGTGATCGCTGCAAACGTGAAGTGTTAAAAGCATTTTCTCATGGTTTTCAGATAGCCTCTCGGGTGCGAATATTCATGCTTTATTCAATTTCTTTAAACCACTACTATAGCAGAATGGTACGGAAGCCCAACGTTTTGAGATTGGTCCGCGAAATAGAAACAACGAAAAGTATGTATTTTGGTGCTCGACATTTCGTTTCCGAAAGGAGCCGTGTTGGGGGGTGGCCCGGTCTTACCCCGGCCATCTGTCTATCGTCTCATCTTCAATTGGCGTCCTTTTCGGCCGTACCGACTTTGTCAGCGTCGCTGTTCGCGTGCCTCTCGCTTTGATTGACGTTTTGTTTCTCATCACCTGAATGCGCGCTGCAGTGTGTTCCCCCATGCATCAACATGCTCTTCCCCCCTCTCTTTCTCTTTCTCTTTCTCTCCATCCTCATTTTTTTGTACTCACGTGCGACTTTCAATGGCCATGTTTAGAACTCTCACAGTTAGGTTCAACTTTCATTTCTCTCGAGCACTGTGTATTGGTGTGCAGCTGTCTTTGCTTCACAATGCCTATTTCGCGGGATAAACATCTTTTTTTTGTTTGGAGGGTTATTATGTCTTTTTAAAAGCTTAACTGCTACTATTTTTAAGAAGAATATCACAAATGATACCACTGTCATGCAATACTACCTAAATTTAAACTTGTTGGCTTAAAAGCGCATTCGTCTCCCGAGTCCTCGGAAACGCATTGTTATCATCAATTCATGAAAAACATGCTTGAAACATGTGATATGTTTTCGCGTGATACTCATAATGGAGTCTCGCAGCATAAAGGACGTTCCATCGTGGCAAAAATAGGGATATCGAAGATGTTATGACCATGCTTGTCCCTCTTCTCTCTCTCTCTCTCTCTCTCTCTCTCTCTCTCTCTCTCTCTCTCTCTCTCTCTCTCTCTCTCTCACACACACACACACACACACACACAATCTTTTTCACCCCCCCCCCTCTCTCTGATGCGTAACTGATCGACTGCCGTCGATGCCTACAGCCAACTCGTTGCCAACACGACCTCCGCACTAGGCGTACCGTTGGCTGTCGATGACCACACATTCGCTTCTACCCTCCCTTTCACCACGTCTCTCACCTCGATATAATGTTGGAAATAAGGAGCAGACGCAGATGCGTATCTCTTATACGCCTCCTCCCTCTTTTTCTCCCCCTTTCTCTCACCATCCTCCTTTCCCTTATCTGTTGTGTTGTACGCCTGTTATTGGCATGTAGATTGGGCACCACGGTGCTCTCTCTCTCTCTCTCTTTTGCTTAGTCCCTCGTTCTCTTCGTGAAGTGATATTGTCGTCCTTCTACCATTTCTTCTAGTTTCTCGCAAATTGTGTGGTTAATCTCGGCAAAGTGAGGGAGAGAGAGAGAGAAAGATTATAGTGCTGGCGCAAGGCTAATTACATAAGCGGAGCTCCATTCGCCCACTATTTTACGCGTTCGAAGTTTACCGCTTCATGCGCGTACGACGTCATAAAATGCGCGCGCGTTGCTACTCAATTGTCTATTCTTACTGATGGCACATTAGAAAAAGGCGTGTTTGTATGTGCGATCGTTGACGATTCAGAAAGAGAAAGAGCGACTTCACCGCCCGTCGGAGTCATCGCAATCGGCGGCGGTCCATCGGTGGACCATGGTCGGCGACGTGTATGATCTCTCGAGAGTGCCGGCTTATCATTCCTTTCATGCGCCATTGTTCCGAGCACTCGAGTACTTCATCGATCACAGCTATTTACCAACTCAGGTTAAAGCGTCAGAGAGAGAGAGAGAGAGAGAGAGGGAGGGAGAGAGCGCAGGAAAAGGAACTTACAAGAATGGGAGGTACCGTACAAGTCTCTGGAAACGGTATTACTGTGTTGGAGTACAGTAGTAGATCGGAATTCACTGTACACGAGACAAGAGGAAAACGAAAGACGCATTTCCGTTGCAAGACGCACTGAAGCGCCGTATTGGCAGGTTGAACTGGGTGCCGTCCTTGCAATCCTTCCACGTCTCCCTCTGACGTCAGCATCAACGGCACGCTATGACGCCGTCTTTGAGAAACTCAAAAAGCTCATCAACTCCTTATCGACAAAAGAAACAATTGAGTGCGTTTTTTCGCCAGTAAAAATCTCGAAAAAATCGATAAAAATGAAATTATTAGTGATTTTGTTAGTATAAAAATAAACACAATCTTGAACCGATTTCAAAGAAGGGCACACATAGAATGGCATTTTTGAAAGTTCAATGCATGAAAAAGGTATGCCGAAAATAAGACCAAGTATATGTGCAGACTGGGTGAGGAAATGGTTTAAAATGTAGTTTCCACATTCAACTAACTAAGAATAAACGTACTATGATTATGTGATGTATAAAAGGCAATGGTGGTGGAGGATGGGCGGGAAAAGCATCTGTTTCGCCGGGTTCGTGCCAAAAATAAGAAGGAATGGCTCGACAGTTGACGTGAGAATAAATATGCAGAATATGCGAGGTCTATGCAAATATCGTATAATGAATATGCTAATGTCAATGTCTAAAATCACACGGAGAGCGTGCGGTGAATTTGCATTTATCGTGAATGAATTGTACAGGACAGAATATGACTACTCCTTCGACGAAATTGGCGTATACGTGGATGTAACGAAACGCATTCTAAGTTCGTCTTTGATGTTAATGAGTGCACTTTTTCACGACTAATTAGCTTTTCGATTAAATACATTTTTTGAGGAATATATGCATATGGAAAAATATCATTTTTGCAGATGTGAAATCGTCGTCTTCCCGTTCGCGGCCTAAAAAACGTGCCCGTAAATCGCACGCGTTGGACGGCGCGGAGAGTGATGCGGAAGAGAGTGCTCCATTGACCGCGCAGCGACGGCGTGATGTCACTTTCCTTTTTTCTTTCCCTTTCTGTAAATATATACAAAATACTGAATGAGAAGAAGAGGGACTGAAAGGAAAAATTACCTGTAAAATGGGTGCAATATTTTGCAGAAATCTAAATATTCAATCAATTATTATTATTTACTCGCAGGTACACGTGTCGGAAGCCGTTCTCCTTTCGGATTCCGACGGCTTTGCTGCACATTCTGGCGACTTTCCACCGCCTGGCGATGGAGACGTCACGAAGAACCGATTGTCAAGTTCCGCGATCTTCCACATGTATAAGGTGACAAAGAGAGAGAGAGAGAGAGAACGTTTAGACCGACGACTTTCTTCTTGTTACCATTCTCTCTCCCTCTTTTTCTCTCAGTGTCTCTTTCTTTCGGTCTCGTCTCTCTTTTCCTTTCGGTCTCTCTCTTTCTTTTTGTCTCTCACAAGCTGCGCAGGTTATGTGCCAATGAAGGGTACAGCAGAAAGCGTGAAATGGTTGCAGCAACTTTTCGGCGAGTACCCTACGTACATCGCTCCAATGCGTTCTTTTCTCAATGCCATTTCCCTCTTCGCTACAGTGTCGCAATTCTCGCATCTCTCCCAGGTATTTCGCACTTTTTTGTTGCCATCATGATGATCGTAGTATGGTGATGGGAGCGTTAACTTCTTGCGACGATTGCATGTAAAATCATTTCAGGGGATGTCTTTCTTGTGTGAGCTCACAACAAAGTTCAAGCCTTCTTCCGACATTGCGCCCTCGACGGACGTTTATAGTACGTATATTTTTTTTCTCCGAGAATAGTAGTACCTCAAGTTGTCTGATATGCATGTCTCATTTGTCTTATTTCTTGGCATTTTTCCTTGGTGATGTTACCTCGCCAAAAGGACTTATGAGGCGACCTGTACAGAAACTGCTCGGTCGTGGCTTAACTGGTTGCGCGTGGCTCGAGAAACGGCATGCTGTCTGCGAACTCTGCTCAACATCGCAGTTCAGGTGTATATACTACAATTTCTAAATCTGTGAATGGCTTTATTACATTCGTTCTGCCATCTCGTATGTGTTAAAATATTATGCTAAAGTAATTAAACATTAACATTTGCTGGAATATTTTATTCTTTTAACTATTTTAATGACGTGTTGATTGTGAAGGTTGTCGGGATGTCACGACGCGATGTGTTGGCACTCCCTACGAAGACGCTCGTCGCGATGACTAAAAATGCCCTTCACATTATTGAACAGGCAAGAGTCAATATGAGATCTTTTACTTTTTTGCAATTTTTTGTTTTGTCTTTTCGTGTATGTGTAGTGTTTAAATGGAAATCAAATTACAGATCTCCGGAATGATTGCTGCTCCAGATTCGCTCGTCACTCCAAGGAGTCTCTTCTCGCTTCGCGAAAATCTTGACGCTTGCGCCATATGGTACGCTTTCTTCTGTCTATAATTAATGATGGGGTAAGGGAGGAGGGTTTCTTACATAAGTCAAGACGGAGTGAAGTATGCGAATAGTATCGAGCGGATAGCCTGCAATGTATACATTCTGCTCAATTGCGTCTTTGCAGCGTCGCGGAATATGCACTACGTGTGGTCGAAATGAATGATGTTATTAACGATAGGAAGAATCCGCTAACGGAGCTTGGTGACATACTTTATCTACCGTCTTTCGATATGTGCCTATGAGAACGCGAAACTATTACCCTTTGTATTGTTTGTGTGTGATTGATTCATTTGATTGCAGTGGAAGCCATCGTAACTTTCGCCTTGGTGCCTCCACCGTCAGCAGCCACCGCACGGCTCACCCTTCGCGTCTTGGAGAACCATCTCGGCGGTATCATTAAAAAAATTCATTTCATTAACATAAGAAAAAAAAGAGATGGAAATGTGACAGGACGCGCACGCAGAGGTAGCTCTCTGGAGCAGCGCGTTCTCTTCGAAGCAGCGTTGGGTCTGTTGGAATCGTCAAGGTTTGCCTGACAAATTCATTTGTAGAAAATTTATAATTATAAAAGATTTTTTTTGCAATTTAGAATATGTATAATTATAAAAGACAATTTCACAGTCCTGTTCTCGCGGAGGTCGCCCTCAGGTGGATAAACTACACGAATATTTCATTTAGGAGAGGTAGTGTTCATGTATCTCATTTCATTTTTGCGACGAAGTAATTTTGAGGGAAAAGACTCGTTAGAGTATTATCATATAAGTAATGTGTAATAGGTGTCAGCAAAGTGGATTTTGTCCTCGCACTCCTTCCCTCATTGACGAAGCCCGAAAACAAACGAATTGGAGATTTGGCAGATACGGTATATTTGAGAGTTGTGAGGGAGAGGGAGAAAGAAGATTAACTATCTAATGCATTCTATATTTCTGTTGAAACAAGATAATACAAAAAGAGGGTACAACGATTCAGGAAAACTCTGAAATCTTTAAAAAAATGTTTTGTAGTATTTGCTGAACCATATCTACTATCTTGATTGGAAGCTACCGTCGGAACAGACGGACGAGTCGTCGAGTGGTTCGGATTTTAAACGCATTTTACTTTAATAGTAACTAATTTGATTTTAACTTTGAATTTGGAGCAATGTCGTATAGTAGTGTAATGATTAGAAATGGGTTCATTAGGACCGTCAGAGTCGCGCGTTGCTACTCTCCTAACAGCGGCATGGCTTGACAACGGCGAGAATTCGACGAAAGCTGCAAATCCGCATCTGCTGTACTACATCTTCAAATGTACGCTTCATGCTGAATTAAAGGGTATTTTAAAAGAGGTTAATAAGCAGAGAATTGGATGAGAGAATGTAGAGCTCCGCTGGTATACGGCAAACAATTTCTGCGATAGCACAGCTCGCGTCAATTACTACTTTACTCGTGAAAAAGTACCGAATGCAGTCATTCCGCCGGAAGACGTGGAATACGTCCTCATACATGGAGTGCTTCCGCGTGCCATTGCGCTGTGTAAAGAGGCCCTTGCTCAAGACGAAATCGGAGAAAATTCGACAATAGGTTTATTCCTTTACACTATTGTTATTTTTTGTAAGTGCGTGCAAGCGAGGCAAACAGAAAGGGAAAGGGAGGCAGCCGCGTGAAACGTGTAATGGTGTCTTCCTTCCTTTCAGCTCACCTCGGCGATTTGTCCGAAAAGCGCCGAATTGTTCTTATCGTTCTTGAGGTTTTTGCGTTTGAATTAACGACGGTAGAAGCGTCGGCACACATTATCAGGTGAGTCCAAACTTATGAAAGAGATGGAAAAAATGGTCGCAAAGCGAGTGAGAGGCTAATTCCTTCGCAGAAGAGTCTAAAAAGTAGTATGAGATGTGTGTGATGACGTTGGAAGCGTGTTACAGAGGCCTTCTGCGACCGTTCGCCGATGTCTTCGTGGTAACGGACGAATTGAGAGATGTCTTTTTTGGCATCATGTTACGGGCAACGCGATCCAATCTCTCAGTGATGGCTGTTCGTTTTTTTTTTTGGCTGGCAGCATTTAAATTGCGCTCGTGCTGCATGTTTGGAACGCACGGGTAATTAACAAAATCTATTTCTCGATGTGCAGGAGGAAGGAATGATCGACTGGTTGTTAAATCGATTGGATTTGTCGCTCAAGTCCGCGGCCGTCGACATCTGGACGATGGTGGAGGTTTGATCTTCCTCTCTTCTACTTCTTACAACCTGCAATAATGCGGCGTTGTTTTCTTCTTCAGTAATGCAATGTTTTAAGGAGTCAGCCCTTCCGTATTATCGTCCTTTTTCGGCAGCGCTCTCAATTCTGTGGGACGCGGTGGAAATAAATCCAGGTGATTTTTCTTAGAGGAAGGGGAGTGTGTTGAAATAAGAGAATAGGAGTTTTTCTGCAAGGATACGCTTTGTAGAATCGTTGAATGTGCAGCGCTTCCTAACAATGACATCATCCATTGTCGACGTCTGTTTTGAATATGCGGCTGCGCCATCAAAGGCGTACGGAAATACGGAAAGGTTGGGGTGAGAAGAGAAGGAGGGAGAGTGGGTGAGGCCATTCGAGAATGCGCCACGATCGAGAAAGAGAGAGAGAGAGAAGACGAGAAACGCAATTGAGTAAAGACACGAGGAGCAATCGAGAAGATGATTATGAAGGATTAATATCATTTTTGTGTTGATTGATATAATATTTTAAAAGAAAAGATAGTGAAGGAGCCAAAGATGTGATTCTCATTAAAAATTCAATGCGTTTTTTTTTTCAAAGGGTTGCGCGGATAATGACATTGGCGCTCTCGGCACATTTGATGCTTTCCAAAGACAAGGCTAGTTAATTTGAAAGTCCATTAAATAATGCCATAATTTAAGATATGTTAATCTTTGATTTAAAATATGTTAATCTTACCATTTTCATGATTTTTATTTTGTTTATTGAATTTTGAGGCACTTAAAATTCAGAGAGAAGTTCTCGGACGCTTTACGTCGGGTTTTCTCGCTGCGCTGTCTCCGGCGTCAAATTCATCTCCTTCAACATCTCGCGTAACATCTTCCTATCTCGTTTCCTTGTTGCTGCCACTCTTTCTACAGTACAGCATTTCGAGGTCAATTCTCCCTTGCATTTCTTCGAATTTGTTTAGTAGCCAATTTTTTGACGTGCAGGTTACTTGGCGATTTATTTTTTTCTCTTGTTTTCTTTCTCTGATGTCTTTTTTTGGAAATTCAAAAGTTCAGTAGATGATCGCAAGATTTATTATTTTATTAAGTAAAAGAATGATAGTCTAATTGCAGAAGGTCGTTGAAACCATCGTCGAGTTTCAGCATTGACAGTCCCGAATTGGATGAAAGCCAAGAAGTGACGAAAAAAGGTTAGTTCATTTTTAGGAGGTGGAGACAACCGTGACAGAAAGGTTAAAGGCGAATATATAAACAAGCGTGAATATTATTGTAGCGGCGAAAGCGACGCTAACGTGGACGATGTGTCCATTTGGAATTCGAGCTATTGTTCATCCGGAATTGATTGTCGAGTCGCTGCGGATACTCGTAGCTGTCGTCGACAAGGGCGAGGTCATCGCTTCGTACTTGCGTTATTTCTCCTTTTCATTTATTTTATTTTTTTTTATTTTCACACATTGAATGAAAGTTCGCAAAAGAACGATAATTTGATTGTTTAGCCTGATGACGTGCATCTTCATCGGGCCGTAGAGAAAACGTGCACTCAATTACGAATGGTTGAGAGAAAGAGTGACGAAGAACAGGAGGTTAGAAGGATGAAAAGAGAGAGAGAGAGCGGGGGAGGGAAAGGGTGTTAGTTTAGGACATATTGAATGAGTCCTCGTGCCAAGTGGGAATGGAAATGATTGCGCGAAAATGTGATATTTGTTTAAATAATGTCCTTTCCGTGGCTCGTGCCGCTCATCGATTTGACGTCTACGTTGCTGAATCGCCGCTTCCCGTCTAATCTTGTTTCTCCGCCACTCTCGGCTGTCGCTCGACTTTTGCTGACGTGAATAATTGAATTGATTTTCCCCTCATTGTAATAATACGCATATGCTTATTCGTTGTATCGACGGTTCCTTTAGGCACAATATCAACGACCACGTCGCATCGCTGGTGAAATTCTTCCATCACGAAGCGGCAAACGACGAAGTCAAAGTCAGTGTTACTGCGACAGAAGAATTTACAAACGCTCGTGCTGCTTGACAAAACGCAGGTTTTTGGAGCAATTTTCGTGACTTTAGGCAATCATTTTACGCAAGTTGTTTTGGCTTCTGAAACACGAAGACCGTGGCCCGGCTGAGAGTATTGTCTACCCGCAAGTGAGCTCATTTTGAAATTCACTCACCGCACGACCTTTTTCTCGCTTTTCCTATCTCATCATCAGTTATCTGTCTGTTCTTTTCTTTCTTTCTTTCTTTGCCTCTCTCGCTAACTTTCTCTCGTATCTCCTAGGTTGGTGTAACTCGCAACGCATCGGATGGCGCGGAGAAGGATGGAGGAGAAGATCTACCACCCGGCACTTCATCATCGAAGGCGCCGGTTAAAGGGAATAAGAAAGAGGTTGGTAGTTTTCAAGGCAGACAAGGAGGGAGAGAGAGGAAAAGTCATACTTGAATAACGAAATGACGACTAGAATTACTGATCTTGCGCAAGTTTTGGAAAGGATCGTCAGCAAAAGTTACAAACCCGCACACAATTCTAGCTAAATTATTTCTCCATTTCCGCATTAGTATTAATTGTATTTACTACTGAACATGCATATGACCACATGTTAGGCCCGACGGCGCAATATTCTTCGACGAATTTTGAGTACGCTCTCACCGGAAGGTGCAACGGAAAAGGACGAAACCTTAGACGGAGGTTCACCTCCCAAGGTTTTTAGGCTTTTCAAATTTATGAACACATTCTGTAGTGTTAGAAATTAGTATCACCCTCTTGGTATTTTTTATATGAGATTTTTTTTGTAAATTTTAGGAATGCGCCAATCTTTTCGCACCGGGAGTCGCAGCACACTTCCAACTAAATTCCGAGAAGCAATGCCCGATGTCGAATCAAGGGCTGACGCTGAGCACGTGGATCAAGCGCGAGTATCGCCCTTACCAGACACCTCTCAACAATGTCAGATATAATTTATCGTCTTCATTGATTGGTAAATGGGAAATGATGTGGTATCTCAATGAGATATGCTTAAAATTTTAACTTCAGTGAATATGCATACCGAGTCGTAATCATGCCTTCCTAATTATCTGAGGCATATTTTCCTTTCTTCCAGATTTAAAAGTGTATCATCAAAGAAGAATAGGGGAAGAATGCAGAAAAGGGAAGACGTGCAAATGTTCTATGCTACGATATCATAATTGATTTTACAATATGTAAACGATATGAATTAGTTGAAGAAGCATACGATTTCCGTGACATTGTGTTACAATGACTCGGGGTGATCGTTGTGGTAGCGCTACAGACGCTGTCCACAACGTCATTCGTATGACGCCCGATTACGTACGCGCAAGGCGTGCTTTGGCTGCCTTGAATGGTGCGCCGCCGCCGGCACTTATCCCGCCAAATGAAGATGCGCCTGAAATATCTGAAACCTTTCGTTATGCACATTTTTTCCGAGTACCATATAATAACTTTTTTTCTGCGCTATTGTTAAAAGTATATTCAATATAAAACGGAGATACCGAAAGATGCGGACGACGGGAAAGCCGCCGCGACATTGGGGTCAAAGCTCTGTTAAAGGACAAATACATTTTATGAACGTGCGCACTTAAATTGGTATAATTAAATTACCGCGCTACTAAAAGCAGCCGGAGAGGCGCCAAAAGTGCCGCCAGACGGTGATGATGGGAAGGATGCGAGTGTAAGGCCAGAGGCGGACGATCCAAATGTTCCGCCAGTCGTCGTGCCCCCATTGAAACCCGCATCTCTCTGAATTTCACGTCCAAAATATGCTAAAAGCGTCTAGGCAAATTCTTTTGCAATGAGGAAATTTGTGTGTTTAAAATAAATATTTTAATTAATGAAAGAGTTTTTTTTTCAATGTTTACCTTTCCCCACCACGGAAAGCCAAAACCGCCGAATCCGTTCCACCCTGGCGCGACGCCACCCCAACCGTACGGGCCCCATGCATTCCCCCACTGCAATAAACTTTTGTTTGAAGAGAAAGTCCATGTGATTATCAATTCGCAAATAATCGCGAAAGCACCTACCCACTGTGCAGATGTCAAAGTGATGGAAAACGCTAAACTCAGTCTGTAAATATGTAAAATTAACTTGCATGGCATCATTAACGATTGGTCCCTTGTATTGGCGATAATTTGGTGGTGCTCAAAAGCGTAAAGGATGGTTAAAAATAAAAAGAACTTACATTGTAAATAGGGAGGTCATGACTGTTGTCGTGCCGGTAGCCGTACGGTGGTAGCACGTAAAACTGTTCCAAGGGAATTTGTGCGCCAAAATGCCAGCGTTTATATGGGGTTCCGTCTAAGAGCGTGGGACTCCGCCCCTTGCGCCACTGATCGGAGGAGGAGAAAGAGGGGCGGGGGGGGGGGGGGGAGGGGAGTGGAGTAATTGACGTGGATTGGTGATTCATAAAGGCACGTGTGTGTCGTGAGACGCGCGTTTTTGATACGCGCCAGCGTAATCCGTTTCAAGTGTCGCTCTGGCGACGAGAAAGAACAACACACAACAACAACAAGAAAGGGGCAATAAGCGCCTTCTCTTACCACCCCACCAATACGGCCTCTACTTCATTCCTTTAGCATCTGCCCATCAGCCCAACCCACACTTTGTACCATGCCTAATGGCGAAGGAACTGTATGCGATGATTGCGCTGCTCCACCCGTCGATATGCCCATTTTATTCTTGACTTTAAGGCGAGGCGTCATTGCGGTGGAAGGGGAGGGGAGGGGGGGGGGGGAGGGCGGAGAGAGGTAAGGTTCTTAGTTCCGACTGGCACTCTCCCTGTGGCACTCTCGCACGCATGCGCGCCATGCTCAGCCGCGACATTGTATACGTACTCGTCGCTTACTACTCTCTTCTATTACTACTATTCGCTACATAAACAGCACAACGACTCGCGTCACTTTCTGCGTCTTTCTCTGACATACACTCTGCATGCGAGTGTATACACGCGTAACTTTGACTAGCTGGCCCATCCTGACGGAAAGGGGGGGGGGGGTACGGCTGTGTTGTTCCATTGTAGCCTTCACCTCTTCTCTCTCTCTCTCTCTCCCTTCTCCCCCTCTCCTCTCTTCTCGTTGGCCACCTCCCATCATTCCCTAAGACGGAGGCACTCAGGAGATGCTCAATTATCGCTTATTTCCGTCACGTCCTTCCTCAAATTTCTAGATGAAAGCCTTCGACGGTTGATGTGGGGTTGACGTCCACTGTCGATTATCACATCGCGCAGTACTTTTGTAGTGCGCTACCATGCTGAAGAAGTGACCCCCTCCCTCCCCTCATTTCCTTTAAGGCGTCATTTATTGCGGTCGAGATAGGAAAAATAATTGAGGAAAAAAAGCGCATTCCGATTGTACAAATGTGTGAAAGGAAGGGAAAGATTCATGAAAAAGGTACCGTATTCCCTCAATCCAATGGTCTCTTTGTGTAGACTAGGTGTCGCCGAGAACGCTGTGTGCATGCAGGACATGTGAGAATTGATGGAAGGGCATATGGTGCCGATGTTACAGGAAGCAACGTTGCAAGACCTGCACTTGTTGACGCTGGGAGGCGACGCTACGGTGTGTTGTACGCTGATGCTACGGCCGCGTAAGGGTCAGCTCATCATCACTGCAACGGCGAAGGGCCTCCAAGTGAAGCGGTCAGTGGCATGTTCATATCATCGTTTACTAAGAGAGGGGTCGGCGAGGACGTTCGCTCTCTCTCTCTCTCTCTCTCTCTCTCTCTCTCTCTCTCTCTCTCTCTCTCCCTCCGTCGAGAATTAGATTGTCTCATCACATATTCATTTTTCGGTTCATTTCTGGTATCGTTGTCAAAGAAAAGAATGACGGGAAAGATTTTGAGAAAATTATGAGACAGCTTAATATTTGAGAGCTATGCCAAGACGTAGCACGTTATTCTCACGTGAAATGAAACGTGTTTCTTTAAGCCAACTACTTGGGGGGTTGCGCGTCGGTCGAAATGGCTGGAATCATCTCGCATTCGCAATTCAAGTCCGCCCGAAATCGATTTATCTCGTTGTGCGTCTTTGTTTTGCATTTATGCCTTGAAGAAAAAATGAAAGCAAAGAATGTCTAAAATACGGCGTCATTCCCGTTCAGGTGGCACTCAATGGTCGCCAGGTTGTCATCGATGCTCCTCTGTTGGTCAAGCTTGAGCGTACTGCATTCCCTCTTTCAATTCAAGTTGGCTCCGTTTCGCGACGCATGGCACCCGTCTTCTACATGGCCAATATCTTTGCATTTCAAGGTCGCCTTCTAAATTACCATAATTCTTGTCTTCTAAAACAAAGATTATAATCCAGGCATTCTCTCGCACTCTGCCATCGTGATGCTCACCGCGCTGGGAGCTAGCCTGGATTCGCTCGCGGATTGCAAGTTCGTATGCTAAATTTTTACATATTGCCCTATTTTTTGATAATAAATTGCTAAATATATTTAGTGACTTATTTTACATACCGCAGCTGGATGCTTGTAGCAAATTTACATACCCATTTCAAATTTACATACGTATAGCGAGAGAGAGAAGGCACTTATTCAGTCTTTCCTGCAATTGTGTAGAGAAGCGGTTGGTTTCTCGTTGCCCATTGTTCTTTGCACAAGCTTTAGTTTCAATTTCTTCCCTAATAGGAAGTTAGTCGTCTACTTTATCTCTCTCGCAACAGCACGTGAGTCCCTTCCAGAAAAGGAAAACTTCCAAATCTTATTTTTATTTTATTTTTGGAGTGCTTCTTACTTTCTCGATTACACGTGAAAATATTGAAATTTAACAAGGCTATTTTTTTGCAGGCACAGCCACATTACGCCGGTTCACAGCAATGTTGTCACGCCTGGCCTCGTGCACAAAGCGTCTACGCACGTCATTTCTGCAATTCAGGACGGCGAGCGCATCATTCAGCGCCTCCAAGTATGTCAAAAAAAACCGAACAAAAGATTGCATCGGCCGGGAATCGAACCCGGGCCGCCCGCGTGGCAGGCGAGCATTCTACCACTGAACCACCGATGCTACTGTTCGCCGCTCACTTCAGCGTCAACTCGTTTTTCTTTGGCGCTCATCGTCGGCGATGATGGTAGGCGTTGCGGAGTTGCCGGCAGACTATGACGAATCCGCATCCACGCCCGATACGCAACTATCCACTTTGAATCTCATTGTCAGTTCTTGGACATTTTTTTAGAATTAATTTTGAGCGATTTGAAAATGTGCACAATGGTTTCATTATTATTTTTTCGGTTCTATTTTTATAGTTGTGTTTGAATGTCATTCTTAGTAAGTGATCGTTGGTACTAAAGTACGCCAATCATAAAAAGTTGGCAAAGAAATGGAAAGTTCCCCTACCACAGAACTACGCGGCAACGTGGCGAACGCGCCTGGTGCGCTGCGTGATGCCGTCGCTGTATTCGGCGCTCTCGTCTCTCGGAGGATTGAAGATGCTCGTGTATCTCTTGGCGCGCGTGCGTTTTCACCTCCACTAGCGGGCGTTTCTCTATGCTCACTTATTCGTGTCCGACAGCAGCATGAATGGGAGGTGGCATGGCATTTTCTTGGAGTGTGTCAACGACGGCGCCGCGCCGACGACGCAAAAGATCGCGCTGAAGGTTGTGCTCGAGGCAGCGCGCATTTTTGCGCACGATGCGGCATTGCTCAAGGTTGTGACGCGTCATGTTGTTATTGCATCACTTTCAATTATTAAGCATTTTAATTTGAAAGGAATGATTAATTTAGCTGGATAAAGTCATCGTAACAATCTTGACGTGTGGATCAGCTGCTTTGGATATCGAGATGTTGGAGGTTGCCCTTTGTTCATTTCAAGGGGGAGTAAAAAGCCGATTGAAGAGTTATGTTCGATATCCTGTATAGATCGTTCTGGATTACTGCATTGCCCGTGATAAGGACGAGCCTGACTATCACGATGTGCGAAGAATCGCCACTGCAATGGGCGAAGACCCGTGGTCCCAGCCTGTTCCGCCCGAAGTAATGAGCGGCGATGAGTCGGTCAGCTATTAAAATGATTTATGTGTTTATTTCTTGATTATATGCATTTATTTTGTCAATAAGTGGTAGGTATTTGCCTTTCTTTCCGTAGGATACGTCGCTCCGCCCAATGCGCCCTCTCGAAGCCGATCACCGCGATACTGATGTCATCTCTAACGTCGAATTGCTCGTGGGATTTAATTACATTCAAACGTCTTAGAAGGAAAATGTTTCAGCTATCGCACATTTTAACTTCAAATGCATGAAAAATGATGTGTTTAGGTTACGATAGCGTGCAGCCCTGATCTGTGGGTGCGGCGCGACAGCTGTTGGCGGCATCTGGTCGCCAAGTATCTGACTTTAAAACAACGTTTGGGTTAAAAACGTGCAATTTTAATTTGTCTTTTTTTTACAGAATCGCATGCCTCATTGACGCCCGTCGCAATTCAGCATTTGAATTCAATCGCTTCCGCCTCGCAGATGCAAATGCGCTGGCACGATTTATAAATGTAATTTTCACATTAAGATTGTTATGTAAGTTTTTTGATGAGTAAGTTAGACATTCTTTTTTATTTTAGGTGCTTCTGAAGCAATTCTCGGTCGTTCCGGACCTTCTCACGAGCCCATCAGTCACGCCATCGCGAGCGTCGCACAAAGCTCATGATTACAGGAGCAAAATGTCATCGTCAATCAGAAACGATAACGAAGAGGTGGGTGG